>SSNS01000386.1:433028-575104 GCA_006937985.1 Aphyosemion australe
TTTTTATTGCTTTTCTCTTGGTGGAGTTAAACATTTGTTTCTGCAGACTTTTATCTGATAATCGTAATGATGTTTGTTTCTCTGTTGTGTTTTATAAGACGCTATAGCATCACACAGGACTAGATCATTTCTAGAGTTTGCTGACACACAAAACAGGGTCTGGGTCAAAAATAAGATTCCTGTCACTCATGAGAACGTACTGAGAGCACCTCGTTATGACTGAGGTCATCCGTCAGACAGATTCCAGTTGTCTCCCTGGGAGAATGAGATTATCTGGTACATGAACTAAACACTCAGGGAACTATGTGGGAACGTGTCACCTAACCTGGTGTTAGAGGCTACTTCTATGTTCAGGCTCAAACTAACTGTTGCTTTTATCTCCATCATCAGTCTGCAGAGCCCAGCTCAAACACCGACTCTAGCTCTGTTAGCTTTGTCTGATTCAGGAACATTTAGGAAACTGTCTCCAAACCTTTCTGTGGTTTAGAAATTAGAACTGAATCCACAAGATAACCCAAAACCAAGTCACTTTAAATGTTTAAATGCTGATCATCCTTTGAACCTGGACTAAAACATTTTACATCGGCAAACCCCTTTATTAGAGCTGTGGGTAAAGCATGATTAAAGCCCTGGTGATACGTATCATTTCTCAGAGTTAAACTGGAAACATGTTAGCCCCAGAAAGACAGAACCATCATTTCTGCACTGAACTGAATTATGCTGCACTAAATTATTGGCTGAAAGTAGGTGTCACATTTTTAAAAAGGTGGATATCTCCCCTTGGTCACAATCTCATTGTCCTTTTCAGAACGCCCTGGTACAAAAGAGAATTAAAAAAGTCATTTCAAAGGAGAGAATCTGAATGAGAAATGAAATTAAATTAATAGTGTCGACATGGAGGCCAAAGAAACCCTGGAGGAGCTGTAAAATGCAAGGGTGCAGGTTTTAGCATTAAATTAAGCCAGGAGAGGAGAAAGAGAGAATATTTTAAGAGATTTTGTGCTTGTTTATTTGTTTTTCCCTGTTGTTGCTTCAGTTTATTCTTGTTAAAGCAAAAAACACACATACATATCCAAAATTAGCTACAGAAACCAATTTTAAGACGTGAAAATGTGAACTTTCATATCTGAGACGACCTCAGCCACCCCTGTCTGCTGCTGGTGTCACTAAATAGAGTTAAAGGGACGGGCGAGCAGCTAAAACATTAAAGCTTCTGTTTACATTTAATGAGGCAGCTGGTCTAGAGGCCAAGCATTTACTTCCTTTCAAAGCCCATACTCTGAGTAAAACCGGGGAGATGCTCCTCAAACAGACGTTGGACCGTGACCATTTTTAATCACACTGATGGCGTTTAGCTGACACGTCTACAAATGTAACCTCAGTATATTTAGACATCAAAGTGAGAAACAGCTTATGAATCACATTATTATTATATTTTCATATATTTTCTCTGACACGATTTAAAGGGGTGGAACACTGTACTTGTTTACATTTGCAGTGGTTTCTAGTAGGACCTAAAAGTTGCCCACATCACAGCTGAGATCCCGACGGCAGGCTTTGGAGTCTGATTTCCTGATATTGGGACATCTCTCCTCTGATTGGCTAACAGCAACACGACTCTACCACTGACTCCGTTTGATCTGTTACGTTGATGTTTTATCTCCACAAATAACACAAGCCTGGAGGAGTTCTGCTGTGTGGTGGAGTTGCTAATGCTAACAGTTAGCTTCTACTAGCCAAGACGTTCTCTGCTGTTTCCTGGACGCTAAACCAACAACAGCCTTCCCCGTCATGAGTCAAGATGGGTGAGTCTATGAATGTTAAAGAGCAAATTGCAAGTTAAAGACTCCCATAAACCAATGTTTAGAGAAACGTAATAGGAACTCGTTCTAAATAAAAATGTACACATACATAAATTATTTAGACTTTTAGAGTCATTTTGGTGGGAAAATGTTTTTTTCTGCCAAACCAAGTGACGTCAGTTAGCTTAACCCTAACCCTCTGACACAGAGGAAACTTTAAATGTTTATAATTATACTCATGATGGACAAAAACCATAAAGTTATGAGTCTGCTGCATGTTAGCTTAAACTCGTGTGCTAACATCACAATATTGTACAGATTACTATCATGTAGCAGACAATTAAAATAGTATCGGTCAGTTAATATAACAATAATACTTGACAGTAATAAACTAATGAGAGTTTGTCAGCTGTCTCATACTAGTTAATATCTGTTCATGTAACGTAGTTTAGCACTTAAGAGAGATCGAGAGAGAGAGAGACGCCTGTCATCTGGAGACATTCTGGAGCTCAGGGCAGGTGGTTTTCATCTGGTTCAACACAGAAACCAGCTCAACTGGCCCGCAGGCTATTTTTAAAAACCTCCCATCTGTCATGGAGTGGTGTGGTGAGGCTGAAACCCAAACGCAGGTGGAGCATAGGCAGGAGGCAGTCAGGTACATAAAACTAAAGATTTATTAAAGGGGAACTAGAATCCAAACCAACATTTTCCTTATTGTTGTTGAGTAAAGACAGCTTGGGTGGTCAAAAGTAGCATGCAAAAAGATCAAAGCCGTGTGTGACCTAGTTTTTATGTAAATTAGAAAGTAAAAAAAAAGCGAGAGCAATCCCCCCTCTTCTGAGCAAGCTTTCATGCAACGTCACATGACAGAGCCTTGCCTCCTCAAACCTGCATGTCACCGCCTTATGAATTTCGGCTCCACCCTCACCAGCCCCGGCCATATGTAAACCAAACGCACCCGCAGGAGGAACGGAAAATGCTAGCTAGCTGTAGCTCCAGCTAGCGCCCTCCCTTGTAACTTATTTTTGGTTTTAAAAGAAGAAAAATGACTGAGAAACAGACCTGTGGTGTTCCAGGGTGTAGTAGTGATAGTAGCAATTTTCACCGTACATGTAAGGTAGAATGCCAGATGAATCCATTTTTGGAACAAATTATGAGGCGACTCACAGCTGCACGGTTGTGAAAGAGGCCTAAAGCTTCTGAAAAAAAAAAGCTATCCCGCAGGCTGAGGCTTCTGGGGAAACCAACCAATCAGCAAGCAACTCATTACCATATTCATATCCTTTCCGAAAGGGAGGGGTAAACAGCTCTCTTGAGAGCAGAGGTGAATTAGGGATTTCAGGATGGCCTACATCAGGTCTTCTGGGACAGATGAAAGCTAAAAGAAAATTTCTTATGCTTTTTAGAGGCGCAAAGCACAGATTTAGATTGTTGGTAAACTGTATTCTAGTTCCCCTTTAACAGGGGTGCAGCACAAAGTGAACAAACTAACTAGACAGGACAAAACAAATTAAAACACAACTGAAGATCTGACACAGACATGAAAAGCAGAAGGACTTAAATGCACAGCAGACATCAGGAACAGGTGCCATCAGTTAGCTGGGCAGGAGGGCCACCTCCTGACAGAACCCCCCCTCAGGGAAGCTTCCAGACGCACCTTAAAAAAACAAAAAAAACAACAACAAAGGTCCAAAGGCCTCACGGTCAGCCGACCAAGTCCATGACCTAAGAAGGAGGCCAA
Source organism: Aphyosemion australe (assembly GCA_006937985.1). Classification (NCBI taxonomy): domain Eukaryota; kingdom Metazoa; phylum Chordata; class Actinopteri; order Cyprinodontiformes; family Nothobranchiidae; genus Aphyosemion; species Aphyosemion australe. Next base: position 436,572 of record SSNS01000386.1, read on the forward strand.
AGAACAGGAGCCCATGAGGAGGCGGAAGGAGCTGGGGAAAACCAGACCTCCAGAGGAATCGCTGCTGGCTGCAACTCTGGAGGAGTCTCTGAAAGCTGCGATGAACCCATCTGACCCACCGGAGAGAAGATGGAGGCGTCAGTCAGGTAGGCAGCAGAGATGGTACCTGCACAGCACCATCGACCAGATCCTGGGGGACACAACGCCCATCCCAAGGCCAGGATTTGTGGTCTGTCTCCATGAACATACCTTCAACCACACGGAGAACAAGTAGGTGCGCTGGAGTGAACGTTGGGAGCAGAACCCTGGCTGCGACGTCTTCTGCTGGAAGGTAGTGGAAGCCTGCATCCATCGCCAGTGCCATGGACCAGCATCCGGGGGACACAGTGCCCATCCCGTGCCCAGGGGTCAGGATCCGCGTCGGTGGGAGTCTGTCCAACCACCCGGAGAGAAAATGGGTGCGCTGGAACAGACCTCCCAACAGCCAAGCATGAGCTGGTTGAGCTACCAGCAAAAGATCTTCCACACAACAAAGGCTCACCCGCTGGGTCCATTTTGGTCGGATCTTCTGTCAAACAGTGGGCACAGTCTCTGATAAATTTTCTGCAGGTTGAAGGGTCTCCTTCATACCTTTCCGCGGGTTGATGGATGGTTGTAGTTGCTGGCTGATGATGTGGAACTGGATAAACTGCTGGGTCCATGGTGGTCAGACCCATTCTCCTCTTCTGCCCATTCTGCCCTGGTTTTTGCCATGGAAGCTGCAGACGTTCTGGAGATTTTGTGGAGCAGAGCCCCTACGCATGCCAACGTTCTTCGGGTGGTAGGTCCTGTCTCCCCGCTCCTCTGCTGCTTCCTTCATCTGAGCTTCTGTCGTTGGACCCAGTTTCCTGATGTGCACCTGCTCAGACATTGATCGAGTACCTGCCGCTGATTCTGGGGTCCACACTGTGCTCCTCTGTCTAAACTCTCCAGCCGTCTCCAGATCTCCTGTGGATCCATCTCGTCTTGTCTACCTGTTGTATCACCACCTACCATTATTCATATTAAACAGTTCTTTTGCCTGCCAGTCTGCCTCCTGTTCACCTGCATTTTGGGTCCTACAACAACCACCACATGACACCATCCTCCAGAAGAGGCGATGTGATGGAGTTGTTGAACTCCATCATATCGCCGGGACTGTAATCCTCCAGTCACCACAACGACCGCGTTTTTGTAGCTAAAGCAGAAGTGAAGTCCCGTCTTTTCAGCTGCACAAAACGCCCTCAGGCACGGAAGATATGCCATTGTTTTTCTTATTTTTAAACCCGTGGACTCGATGTCCGGACAGGCTGGAGTTTTCACAGCCTCCACAAATCGTAGTTTATCAAAATGAACACAATCCAAAACTAGTGAACACGCACACTGACTCAATAACACGACTTCTCTACCCTAAAACTACCCACTCTCCACACTGAGCTGAGGCAGCGCCTAGCTTACAACTCCCTTTGGTTACGTCAGAGGTTAAGATTTAGGAAAAAGAGCGTTTTTAGGAGCTTTGCTGAAAAAGCCTGGCAAGCCATCCTATATATGTGTATATATAGTCAGGCCGTCGTGAGGCGGGATCTACGGTTGTCTTTCAAAATGTCTGCATGCAATTGGATAGCGCTAGGACCAATCAGAGTAACGAACAACGTGACGTAATCACAGCGATGGAAAAGCGGGAGGCTTTAATAGCGTCTAACGTCAATGATTTCTGTCGTTTTTGTATAAAAACATGTGAATATCAGGTGTACTGGGACATTGCACTACTTTGTTTGATAAAAATAAGAAGCCGCTAAGTATATCAGACAGACTTACGCACGTTGGAGTCTAAATAATCCAATGTTGATGACAAAGCCGTTTCAAACGAACGTGGTTCCTGCGTTGCCGCCATCTTGCTTGGGTTCGCGGCCGCAGCGCTGACGTCATCGGCTACTCCTGCTCTGTGATTGGCCCACAATATAGAGCGCTGTGATTGGCCCAACCAAAACTATAGCGAGCTGTGATTGGACAGCCACAGGCTGCGAGGGTTCCTATGAAGCGTGCCTAGACCAAACCCTGCAAAGCAAGAATTTGGTCTAGTTCACTAGGCTAGAAAAAGGCCACTTTTTGCTCAAAAAAATGTGCCGTTATGTATTTTAAAACAAAATACCCACAATACATGTTTCAAACACTTTTTTTTGGACAGCATTTTCTATGAATTAAAAAAAATAAACCTGCATTTTGCTCTTTAAGTGACAGTGTGACGTAGATCCATCAGGTTTTTTTAATCCTAGAGCTTCACTGAATGTCTTCAGACAAATGAAGATGTCTTTGATGCTGCCTGTTCATTGGCTAGGGCTGATGCAGAGGAGGGAGCCAAGACTGCCTTTGTTGAGCACATAATAGGCTTAGAAGTTGTCCTAGTGACATTAGAAGTAGCAATGTGGCTGTATGCTGTGAATGAAGCTGTGGTTGCTCCAGAAGAGGCTCTGGCTGCAGAGGAGAAAAACATGATGCATATATAATATCTGTTAGCTGACATTCAGTGTTCAGATCTTACAAGAAAGCTTAATGATGATCTTTTCATTCAATAAAGTGCAGCGCTGGAATTATGCAGCATCAGTTAGACAACCCTAGACGTACTGTTAGAATGTGGAACTAGTTGCATAATAGAAGAAAATGTGTGCATCTTGTTACAAATTAGTGTTCTATGTTTGTCAAAACTTAGTTTTGGTTTCTGTATCAACATTTGCTAGTCTTGTGTATACTATTAAGCTGTTATTTTGTTATTAGTTGGATATCCATTTAATGTTTATGAATATTTTAATTCTTTTGCACAAACTAGCCTGCTGCCACTCTCCAGGCTTTGGTTGGAGCTGCAGAGGAGGACGCCTGTTTGTAGTGATGGGAACTCCGGCTCTTTAAACAGAACCAGATCTGTTGGCTCTCAAACAGTTCCTCACATTTTTTGTTTCTTGAATTTTTCACCAGAAATGATACAAAACTGTGCGTTAACTGCATTACTAACCTACAATATACATTACATCAAATGTTTATTATTTAAATAACTTATTTTATTCAACATGAAGCAGAGAGCTACAAAAACACATTTTAAATGACAAAAACAAACTCTGTAAGTAAAATAGGTATTAACGGTGAACTATTAGAGCCTGCTGGTTATATTTTCCCTTTGCATTTTCCACACTCTGCTTTTTAATTGTCACTGTAGTTAAAATGTGTCCAACTCTTGGTCTGACTGCTATAATTAACATGAGTCAGAGGCGAGGTGTGAGCAGGTGTGGTACCACCTGTCTCTGGTTCTCGTCAAAAAACAGTTCCAACATTCCTACCAGCAGCTGATCAGGTGTGTGAATTCACTCATTCATTTAATTACATTCAGTCTAAAACATGAATAAATCCATCTGGAGTGAAACTCTCAGCGTGTTTCTGATTTTAGTCGATTCAGTCTGGTTTCTAAAGTCAAAACTAAAGACGCTCAGAGGACACGGTGCTCCAGTGGGGAATTTACCCTGAAGTTCCAGCAAATGGAAACACCTATTGTCCTCACATGATGATGTCATCAGGAGAAATGTCTGCTCACTGGTTTGTTCAGCTGGGAAAAATTTAAAATCTCTTCTCTGTGGGACGTCCCACTTTGTCCAGTTTAAGACAAGATATTAATGCAGCAATGAGACAGTTTAGTTCTTGAGTCTGAGGAGAGCAATGATCCGACTCACCTGGAATTATCCAGCCCTCAGAAACGAGCCGAGAAAAGCACCCTGGGTCAAAATAAACACAAATCTGTTCTCTAACACCCACCGGTGTTGTGTCTGGTTCTGTTTTCAGTGTGGATGAGGACACTGAATCACACACTGGAAGGGAAATGAGGGTTTAGGAACCATCGACACATTGGTTTTATTGTCCTCAGAGTCCCACCTGAGCCTATGAATAGGTCTTGCATCAAGACATTCCAACACAAGCATTATGTCCCATTGCTGATGGTTCCTAAACAGTCGTTTAGCGCAGATGTTTGTTTATTATTTATTATTGTTTGTTAGGAGATGAGGGCTCAGTCAGTTGAAGAGTTTTGTTTCCCGTCTGAGGGAATTCTCGGCTCAGACAGCCCTGTGGTGTCCCGGTCCACATCCTGGAAGGTGTGACTCGCTGTGAAACTCTTGGAACGAGACTCAGAGTTAAAGACTTTGTCCAACATTTGTTGCTGGTTTTTCGTCTACACCGGTGATCCATGAACAAGCCTCCAAAGACGGTCCCTTGTCCATCATGTCTTCATGTGCAGGACCACTTGATCCATTTGAACTTAACTTGGTAAGAGCTTTAGTCCACTCAGCTGCAGAATGAGAGAAAGCTTCACCATTTTAATCAGGACTCAAACTCTTGAGGACGACATCATAAGGTGCAAGTGTTTCATTTTAAAAGCTGTAAACCTGTTTGAGTTTCAGTGTCATCTAGATTCTGTATCTGTGTTTTGGTTCTTGGTACTTGCTGCTGCTGACTTTGGCCAGATCTCCTCTGAAACGCAGATGTTTCATTCAGTTGGCCAGTTATCCTGGTTAAAAACTCTGAAGATGTTGGTGGACAGCAGAGTGTTGACCTGAAGGGTTGGCTGCCCTGTGCCTTTCCACGTGTTTGGCTGTCCTCTGTAACTCTTAGGGTGGATTGCACCAACAAGGTTTAATTTAAACTGAGATTAGCACTAATCAGAGTTTAGTAAAACTCAGTTTAAAATGACTTAAACCAGGTTTAATTGTGCAAACCACACCAACAAATCACTAAACACAACAACAAATTGAGAAACACAAACAAATTCAGAAACACAACAGCAAAATTACGAGTCACAAAAACAAAATTACGGATCACAAAAGCAAATTGAGAAGCACAATTACATTAACAAAACCGGAAAGGGTAGGTACCAGTCAGCAACAGGAGACCATCACTGATTGGACGACTGAGCTGTTTGTCTTTGGAACCGGAAGTTACTCTGCCTGTAGCGCATTTTGTTTGAAGAACGATGGGATGTTTTGTCCTAACTGTGGGAAAAAGCTCGTTGAGGAGTCACCGAACTTTTGCAGCGGCGAGAGGCTTTATGACGCATCTATCATCAGAGACACGTCACTCCCATCGAGTAAGTTAATTAGCATAATAAAAGGTTCAAGCTACTTATGGATGTATTAGCCTAGCTTTAGCTGTTTCCAGACCATAGCAGACCAGAGGGTTGATCCATGAAGCGAGCTCAGAACATCGAGGCTCATTTGAAAACGCATGCAGCTGTCCTAATGACAGTAGAGAAGGTTTGGGGGCTGTTCTAGTGTTCACAAGAATATTACAGCAGGGTCGCTATAATATTTATGGAAAACTAATATGCATTACTTTGTTTTGACATCCATGTGGCATGTTTTAAATGGGACCAAAATGTAATGGGAGATCTTTTTTTTTCAAACACTATAAAATGTCTAAGAACAAAGCTAAATTGATTCTTAAATATTATTACCAGGTCTCAGTTTTGGATGGACTTGTTTGGCGACCTATGAGACTCTGGAAACTTCAATGGAAGACACGAACACCAATGCTTGCTGAGATTCTGCTTCTGCTGGATTCTACAGAAAGACCTGGATGAATGCAAAGACCTCTGGAACAAACACAGGATCCAGCCAAGCAGACTTGCATCATGTCCAGGGGGGTTTTATAGTGTTAAACCTTGTTGGTGCAATCCAGCCTTAAAGGTCTGGTTCCCATAGAAACCGTATAATAATGGTTCTTTTTAAAATATGATGGGTCACTCAGAGCTGCACATGCATGCCGAACATGAAAATGTGCTTCTGCATCAGCCACAGGAAGGAAACAGACAGCTGAAGCACTTCCTGCTTTATAAATCACACCTGTCCTAGAAATGTTCTCAGGTGTTTCTGGATCATACCCAGCCTCTGCACACCCACTTTCTACCATAAATGGACAATGCAAAGAACTTTATGATTACTCTGCATAAGAATAAGCCAGTTGATTGATTGTTTTTCATGGGTTATCTAAATTGAGGTGTTTCTGGGTGAGGCAGAGCCACAGGAAAATGTTTTATTGCATTCCAGCAGCAGTGGAGCTGCAGGGTGATCATGATAAAGAAAAAAGTCGTTAAATGGAGAGGAAGATGGCAATAGTCGTTGATACCATTCAAAATGGCTGCGTGATGTTGCTCAGGACAAAAACAACAAGGCACGTAACAATAAACGAAAACATTTCATTTAACTCGAAGGGGCTTCAGGCAGGAAAGGTCATTTATTGTTCATCATATCAAACAAATGTCAGCCTGTCGGCTAATTCCTGCTGGAACAAGCCGGTTTAAGGAAACTCAGCAGGTGCACAGCGACCAGGTCTCTGCCGCTGATAGAAGCCATTTAGTAGTTTTATAGCTTTATTAATGGAGAATGCACCAATAAGTAATTTGATGACATATAAATAAACATAATGTGTGATAAAACTCCTAAATGCAACATATTTTTGTCCCGGCACTCATTTTTATTCTCAGTTCAGCCACCGCTCCCTCCGACCACCACCAGCAGGCAGGGGGGTGAAGCGTCTTGCCCAAGGACACAACCACTGACAAAGCCTGGGTTTGAACCGACAACCCACCTACTCCTGACCCCCCAGAGCCACCAAACTGGACCAGAACAACAAAGATCCTTTTTATAATGAAGCTGATGCAAAAGTCTCATTAGCATTTAAAGACAGCATCCGTGTTGACAACATGTGTTCAGCTCAAACGGGTTCTTCTCAACCGCTGTAGGACAGTAACAGACAAGATCTGGAACGTCTCACGGCAAAACTCTGAACATGAAAATAAAAGTTGTCTCAAGTGAAGCAAACTTTGACTTTTGGTGGAAAAAATGTTTTGGAGGCTAAATCTGTAATTAGGTAATACTTATTTTCATAATGGCCCTAAATAAATCTGGTTTAGATTTTTTAAGGACATTGTGATAAATAAATAAATGGGGTTTTTTTTGTCTAATATTTAAATCAAATGAAACAGTGAGACGACAATCTGCAGCAGATTTCCATTTTTTAGTCTCCAGAAATAAAGGAATAATTGAACATTTTAACAGGAACAACATGAAAGTCATAAAAAGGCTGTTTTCATATTCTTCCACACTGTTGCTGATCTGAGTCCAGTTTGGAGACTCAACAGAAAATTCAAATGTTCATAAAATACTACAGAGTGAAATTATAACCTTAGATGTGGTTTGTACAATTTGGATGCATATTTCTCATTTCATCTCTATCTTAACTGATTTCCAGCTTTCTGCTCCATGTTTGTCATTTTAATTCATTATAAATGTTTTGTAAACATCACCTTCTGACTCTGTTGTATTGTACAGAACAAAAAAGCATCATCACCACCACAAGAAGCAGCTATGGTTCCTCAAATATAAAACAAAAGTATCTTTCTTCTATCCTTTTAGCTGAAACCCTTCAGCTGTCATTCAGCTCAGTCACAATCTCTGTTCATTTAAGCTCACAGCGCCCCTAGTGGCCACTTCCCTCCAAGGCTTCAGCTCCCTCAGCATTCCACCACATATTCTACATTCCTCAAAAAAACAAAACAAAATAAATGTGCCAAAGAACATCAGTCAGATGCAGACAGAGTCAGGATTCGGTCATTTTTACAGAATTACAGGAAAGTTTCTGCTGCAGAAAAATGCTTCTGGATTATTTCTGTCTTAAAGTCTAATTAGGAAGAAAATGAGAATTTATGTCTTCTGTCGAGGCATTTGCCACACACACACACACACACATCATACGCACACGCATACACACACACTAGCATACACACACACACACACATCATACGCACACGCACGCACGCATGCATGCACACACGCATGCACACACTCATGCACACACGCACGCACTCACACTCACGTGTACGCACACACACTCACGCACACTCACATGCACGCATACACACACTCACATGCACACACACTCACGTGCACACATACACACACACTCACACACACACTCACGTGCACACACACTCACGTGCACGCACACTCACGTGCACATACACACACTCACACACACACGCATGCACACACACACACACACACACACATGTGCATCCATACACACTCGTGCACACATACACACACACTCACCCTCAGACACATGCACGCACACACTCAGACACACATGCATGCGCACACACACACACACTCACAAACACACACCCTCATGTGCACACACTCACACAAACACACACCCTCAAGTGCACACACTCACACACACACTCACACATACACACACACACACACCGGAGACATGCTTCCCAGCCAAATCTGATGCTTTTTTGTCAGTTTCCAGGTGAATTTTCTGCAGTCTGACGGAGCAGCAGGATCAAAAAACACAGCAGATGGAGGAGGAAAACTGAGGAGGAGGAATGTTTGGAAAGAGTGGACATATCAGATTCCCTCACCCAACTCCCCACATCCTTTTTTAGTTCATAACTGCCACGGGTATTAATTATTAATGAGGACAATTCTCTGGCGGGGGATGAGTCATACTTTCTGCAACTTGGGTTCTCAAGAGCCCAAAAGGTTGGATTCTGACAGAAACGGGAAAAAAACGGCATTTTTAGCCCACAGAAGCGTGATTGTTTGGTGCCTGCTCTGTGAGGAAGGTGGAGAAGAGGGTGGCAGGAAGAAAACATGGCCGACAGGAGCCCAGAGCAAAAACTCAGCGTGGGTTTGAAGGAAATTTCAAAATAAAGCACCACATAAAATTGACCGGATCTTAAAGAAAAAGCGGCACAAGGTGGAAATAGGTGCTGATTTTAATACCTTCATTTCAACATGATTATACAAGAGAAAATTAACCAATATACAGGAGATGTATGACCAATAGAAAACTGTATTTATTATACTTTCCATGGTACATTCTACCCAGAAACACTCCATTTTAACTTAACAGGACTTTTAAATAAGAATCAGATAGAAGGAAGCTGTTAAAAGGAACTTTGAACCTGACAATAAAACCTAATTTAACTGACTGATTAGAAGCCGTCATGTCGGAGCGTTTTCTTGTCTTTCTAATATTGCACATGGTGTTTAATCATTTAGAGCCTGGAGTCATTCCCTGCTGCCTTTCCTGTCCCACTCACACCATCCCAGAAGCATATCAAGTTTAATGCACATTTATTTTGGTTGCATATGTTGATTAAAAAGATACGGTAGGAAATAGAGGAACAAGGAAACGGTTTGGGACTTCACAGACTATCAGGCCTCGGCTCCAGGGATGTGATTTCAAAACAAACAAACAAAAAAGAACAACAACAACAAAAACAACCCAATACAGATCGCATTTTACAATCCTTCCTCGTAGAGTCAGTAAACCCCCCCGAGACCGTCACGGTCCCTTCCTGTGACCAAAGTGTCGCGTTCTTTTTAAATAATACCAATATGTCTTTAAATAATCCTGCATAGAAAAATAAATGAACTATGTTGGTATTTTTCTTAGCTATGAATTGAGAGCTGACGGATTTATTTTAGCAGTTTTACTCTTATCGCACAGTTTCAGTGTTCCTATGTTAGTCTTTCCTTGTAATTTACAAACCAGTCCCACAGATACAAACAATGTAAGACTTACAAAATAAATTCCAGGATACGCTTACATGGCAAGCAGCTTTGTCACTTTTTTATCCTTGTTTTTTCTTTTTTGTTTTTTTTCAAGAAATAGCGTCTCTGACAGTGTGTGTGCCGTTAGATCTCACCCTAACACATGAGTACTGCAGGTAGCAAGAGAAACACAACTCCACTCAGAGGACACTATAGTTAACATGGCTCTTTACACAAAGAAAGCAAGTCATGAAATCATTCCCTAGAAAGAGTTTTGTAGTGCCTTCAGTGAGAAGAATGCAAAACCAGGAGCTGTTTTTCCTCTCAGCAAAGAGCCGGTGTACCGTTACCGGGTAGAAATCCAGACATGATGGCAGAGAGTCTTCAGCCGAGGATCCCCGGAGCACACGCCCCAAAAACAAAAAGCAAAAACAACAAAAAGACGGCATCCATCGAGTCACCAAACCTGCTAATCTCATTTCACACGGAGCCATTCTGGATCTTCTCCAGAGCAAATGGAAAACAACTGATGCTCCTCCTGTTTAGACGGGCTGACGGCAGCGAGGTATATGTTTTCAAGAACCTTTGATTTGGTTGGAACAACAAGGGGGAACAGAACAGGAAGTGTAAAACAGAAGGAGTGCCCCGTTGGTTAGCAGCAAAAACACGACTGTCCGGCTGTTTTCAGGGTGCTGCGGGATGTTTGAGGGAGTGGAACTCGTAGACGGACGTGTCTCTGACATCACCCACGCTGATTCTAATAATAGCTTTGTAGTCAGGAGCCATTTTGTCTATCTCTGCATTGGTCATTAAGGAGGTCCAGAAGGCACTTTTTTCCTGTGTGTGTGTGTGTATGTGTGTGTGTAAGCGTGTGTGTCTGATGTGTGTGTGTGTATGTGCGTGTGTATATGTATGTGTGTGTAAGCATGCCTGTGTATGTGTGTAAGCGTGTGTGTCTGATGTGTGTGTGCGTTTGTTTGTAAGCATGTGTGTGTATGTGCGTGTGTGTGTGTAAAAGAATGTGTGTGTATGTGTGTGTGTAAAAGAATGTGTGTATATGTATGTGTGTCAGCACGCCTGTGTATGTGTGTGTGTGTGTGTAATCATGTGTGTGTGTGCGTGTAAAAGAATGTGTGTATTTGTATGTGTGTCAGCATGCCTGTGTATGTGTGTGTGTGTGTGTGTAATCATGTGCGTGTGTGTGTGTGTAAAAGAATGTGTGTATTTGTATGTGTGTCAGCATGCCTGTGTGTGTGTGTGTGTGTGTAAGCATGTGTGTGTGTGTGTGTGTGTGTGTGTGTGTAAGCATGTGTGTGTGTGTGTGTGTGTAAGCATGTGTGTGTGTGTAATCAACGCCGACTGTCAAACACAACAATCCTACATTTTACTCAAGGCAGTCTGCTCCTCCAGCACCTGCAGGTAATCAGGCGTCCCTTGGAGCTTGGCTTTCAGCTCATAATACTCACTTTTCCTCTGCTCCACCACAATCTTACTGTGGTTGCCGCCTATAAGTGATGACTTCTTCATCTTTTTATCCATTGTCTTTTCAGGGTAGCGGATCTCATACCCGCCCATCCCTATACTATTGAAATCTCTTTTGCTGTCCAAGAAGTTATGGATAAACATGCTGGGCTCTCGGTGTGGAAGGAACTCCTCCAGTTCGTCAATAGTGCTGAGGCGCTTGTTGCGCTCCAGGGTGGAAAGTGGGTCTTTATCCTTGTCGGCACAGTTACGGAGAATAATCTTCTGTCTCTGGGAGTCGGCAAACTTGAAGCCAGCATCCATGTCTGAGGAGCGTCCAATCCCACAGGTGTGGCTCTTGCCGATGTGCTCGATGGTCTGGGGGATGAACGTTTCACCACCCAGGTCGTCTCCTGGGATGGATCCTTTCTTGCCAGATTTGTGGCTGTGCCGGCGTAGGTGAAGAGAGATGGAGCCACATTCCTGATTCCCCAACCCCTCTTGTCTGCCCACTGGCTTTTTATTCCGCCTCAGGACAAAGACTAGAAGGCAGAAGGCCACAAACACAGTCAGGATGAGCACAACAAGGATGCTGAGGATCATAATTGAGAGAGGAACGGGTCCTCCTGGAGAGGCCTTGCCAACTCCTGCAGGTGACACGGAGGTCAAAACAGGGTTGGCGCTTGTGGGGATAAATGGTGGCCTTGCAAGCCTGGGACAGAGGATTTCATTTTTTATTAGGCGCAGCTCAACATTGGAGAACTGCACCGGGGAGGCACACTTCACCTCTTTGGCAGCTACTCCATCACCTAGCTTCTGTAGCCAGAGTTTGAGTGCAACCAGATCACAGGTGCACTCCCACGGATTTCCCTCTAAGTCTATCTGGCTCAGTGACCGCAGTTGGTCCAGGACACCACTGACTGGCAAGGTCATGAAGTGGTTGTTTTTCAAATTGAGTCGGGCTAAAGGGACACCTGCGAAGATATATGCTGGGAGACTCCGGAGAACATTGTTGTTGAGATACAGGAGTTGGAGATTTGGCATGGAATCAAATGTGCCGGCTAAGATTTCTTTGATGGCATTGTATTCCAAATACAAGTATTGGAGGTTTGTGAGGCCCAAAAAAATCTCTGGGTGTAACTGTTCAAGCTGGTTCCCATTCAGATACAGTCTCCTCAGATTAGTGAGGTTAACAAAAACACCTCTCTGTAACGTGGCAATTTGATTGCTGCCAAGGTGGAGCAAATCTAACCCCTCAAAACCTTGGAAATCAGTCGGGCCAATATCTCGGATGTGATTCCCGCTCAAGTGAAGCTTCTTTGCATTTGGGGGTCTGGGAATAAGATCAGCTAGATTTCTGATATTCCTCTCCTGGCAGCTTACACTGATGCCAAAGTCGGAGGGGTGAGCCTTACAGCTGCACGGCTGTGGACACAACATTGGAGGAGTCCGTGTTTGAAAGGAAACAATCTGGCTGTTTCTTCCAAAAGGAGGCAAACCAGCCACTATTCCATTCCCATAGACCTTAGACGAGTCTGTGGATTTGGGAGATTTAGTGGCCATGGGAGCCACGGTGGTTGGGGCCATTCTGGATGGCACCTGTCCATTATCAGATGGTGCCGGTGGCATCCGAACATCAAATTCACTTCCAGTTCCCATTGGACAAAGCTCCTGTCTGTTCGTTTCCTTCAGGAGCCTCCCATACAAGTCACTTGGTGTTTCACAGATGGCCTCACCAATAAAAATGTTATAGGGCATGTTTTCAAGCCATGCCTTCAGAGGTGCTAAATCACAGGTACAATTCCAGGGGTTGTCATCCAGCTGCAGCTCTACAATACGCCCAATGTGCTCCAGGACCCCCAAATAAGGAAGGTTCTGGATCCTGTTTCCTCTTATATCCAAGTGAGTGAGCGAGGCAAAGCGGAATATGTTGTCCGGAAGAGCCTGAATGAGATTATCATTCAGAATCAGCACTTTGAGTCTGTGCAGTTTATTAAACGCTCCCTTTTCAATGTATTTGATTAGGTTATAGTCAGCCTGGAGATATTCCAAGTTTTCAATGCCTTGGAAAGTGTCGGCTCGCAGCACCTTCAACTCATTATTGTTCAGGTGAAGTTGCTTCAGTGCACTCATCCCCATGAACGCTCCACCTTCGATGTTCTGCAGCTTATTGTTCCCCAGCTGCAGTGACACAGCGTGGGTGAAGTTAAGGAATGAGTTAGGGTAGAGGATGATTAAGAAATTGTTCTGGAAGTTCATGTGGTACAAGGATGAAGCCGGAGGGATGAGCTGTGTGGGCCGATAGACGGTGATCTTCTCGCAGTTGACGTAGAGCACGTTCTCCACCGACATGCAGGAGCAGGCAACGCAGGTCTCGGCCATCAAGTCCGAGGCGGTCGGGTCTGCCATCAGGGTTCCGTCTGACATGGAGGAGAGGGAGGAGGAGCGGGAGTCCGAGATGGAGGAAAAGAAGGCTGCCAGCAGGTGTACGAGCAGCATCTCGCTGGTTAGAGATCCATCCCCACAAAACCAGTCAGTAACCTGCAGGAAGAGAGGAGAAGAAAGGTGCGTCCACAAACATTCAGTCACAGATAGATGCACATAGGCAGAACAAGACCACACACACACACATACACACACGTACACACACACAGGCACACGCACATACACACACAAACACACACACGGGCACACACACATACACACACGTACACACACACGAACGGACACACACACATACACACACGTACACACACACAGGCACACGCACGTACACACACGTACACACACACATAGGCACACGCACGTACACACACACACACAGGCACGCACGTACACACACACACAGGCACACGCACGTACACACACACACAGGCACACGCACGTACACACACACACAGGCACATGCACGTACACACACACACACACAGGCACACGCACGTACACACACACACGCACGTACACACACACAGAAGAAAACCATCAAATTGCACATTAGAGCTTCACTAAGATGTAATTCTGAGATTTACTGGTTTCTGACACATTTTTACCATTTTAAAAATCTCCATAAGATCTTTTTAAGGCTAAAACTCGTTTCTGTTCCTACTGATTCACTCATTTAGAGTCAGTTTTTTCCTGTTCCCAGATCTATTTAAATTCAGATTTCTCTGCGTAGCACCAACCCCATCACACTGCTGCACATCTGTGCGTCTGACATCCCAAAGATGTGTCCATCAGAAAACATCACTGTGACTGTCCTCTCCACATGTGTCATAGCTTATCTGATGAAATCAAAGTCAAACACTCCTCTTTTCCGACGGGAGAGAGGGAGGACCGTGCCTTACTGCTGACATGTTGAGATGGTTTGACGCGGGACGCATGCACCACAGCCATCCTCCTCCCTCACAGACACCAATCAATCAAAGACTGCACTGAGGAAAATGAAACCAGGATATTTTTAAGGAAGACATTCTGCGAAGCTGACTTACCAAAAGATGTGGTGGCCATGAAAGCGGCTCCCTCTGGAGACGCAGCGCATCGCTGGGGAGACGCAGATGGAGACGTGCGCAAACGGTCCTCCGGGCTGAAGCAGAACATATTTCAGGGTGCAACAAGGATTCTCCTGCCCCTCATGCCCACATGCTGGTTGTTCAGAGAGCAGAACCAATTAGGCTAAAGAAAAGGGAGACAGGGAGTAGAAACAGAGGAGAGTGGTCCGATCTCATCCGGTGTGTCTCCTGCTGATGGACTTCTCCTTTTGCTTGGACAAAGTGCCCCTGTGGTCGGTCGGAGCCCAGGGCGGCTGCACCTCCTCCATGAGAGAGTGTTCATTCGTTTTCAGAGACAGAGGAGGCAGGGAGGGAGAGCGTGAGGAAGGGTGAGGAGCAGGGTGAGGCGAGGCGAGGCTTTTTTTCCTTCACAAATCTTGCGTCCAGTGGCTGCAAAGCATGAAAAGGAGAGCAAGGTGGACGGAGATGTGGTGAAGAAAGTCTGTCATTTTGGGACGTGGCCCCAGATCAGGATGGAGAAAGTCTGCAGCCTGAATGATCCAAACACGAGCTCGTTCCCTTCCAAGTTACGCACCGCGCCGGGCTGGAGTCCGGCGTGCTCCAGTCGGATGGAGGAGTCCCCCCCAGAGATCAGTTCGTTTCAT
The DNA here is from genome assembly GCA_006937985.1 of Aphyosemion australe. Taxonomy (NCBI): domain Eukaryota; kingdom Metazoa; phylum Chordata; class Actinopteri; order Cyprinodontiformes; family Nothobranchiidae; genus Aphyosemion; species Aphyosemion australe. The sequence goes on from SSNS01000386.1 coordinate 451,806, forward strand.
TTTGTCCAGAAAGCTGTTAGAAAAGATTCTGAACGGCTCCTTATCCCTGGAGAGAGAATAAAATACAAATCACTAAATGAAGAGTCGAACCCAAGCCGGACCGCAGCACGCAGGTAGGAAGGATCCAGATAGAAGTGTATAATGCAGTTATTCAGTCCTCAGTCCGCTGTGGTGCAACTGGAAAGTCCGCGCCGCTTCCATCCCCCAGAGAGAGTTCAAACTGGTAGAGTGGGGGGGCTGGGGGGTGTTAAAGCCTCCTGATGTGGTTTAAATAAAAACAAAGATTCACATCCAGTCAGAGAGAACAGAGAAGACTGCATTCCCCTCCTGTAGAGGCACAACCAGCTCCTGCTGCAGCCGCATTCACGGAGCTTCCCACACGACTGACCGAGGAGAGCGCAGAGATGTGGAGAGAGAGAGCGGGGAGGGTGGGGGGAGGAAGCGAGCAAAGGAGGGGGAGGGGAACCAAAAAAAATCTCCAGGCCTTGAAACAGATCCATTATGTTGAGCGCGCGCTTCTGATGGCTGCATTTCTAAAAGATCTTCTCAGCTGACTTGTTTCTGTTTCCTCCCATCCCGACTCCCCCTGCAGAGGGGTGAGGACCGGTGCAGAGGGGGGGTGTTCATATATCAACTCATTCAAACACAAACAGTTGCATTCGGTCATCTTCTGCCTCCGCTTGGAGAGAGAGAGGAGTGTTTGTGTGCGTGCGCGCGTGCACGTGATCAGCATTTTAACCAGGAGAGAGAGGAGAAAGAGAGAGAGGAGGAGGAGGAGGAGGAGAGGGGGATCATTATTCTGGAGTGCTGCAGTCAGAGCTGCAACACGAGGAGGAGGAAGGTTTTTTTCTCCTCTCTGTTTAACAGGATGGAAGGTGTTCCAGCAGAAAGAGGAGATGACAGACTCAGAACCCTCTGAGATGCTCCTCAGCGCCTCCTCCTCCACCTCCTCCTCCCGCTGGAGGAACAGCAGACCTGAAACCTGACAACCTCAGCGGAAGCTCTCACCTCTGGTTTCCTTTTGCAACAGGTGGTTGAGCCAGGTGACAGAAGCCAGGCGGGAGGGGGCGGGGCTACACTAACATGAAGGATCTCAGTGAAAGTGTCAGAAGGTTACAGGTGATGATTTTTTCATTGGTGTCTTTAATCTTTAACAGTACACGTGTGTTTTCATAGTTTTTTCTGAAGACTGACTGCATGTCTTCATATCACAATGTGACAATAAGAGTTAACAATGAGGTTCTTTGTAATGAAGACGTTTTATTTTATTTGTTTTGCTCATTGTTAGCCTCCACCCTGTTGTTCTTGTTTGGTTTTAGAGAACTGTTCCAGGATGCAGAAAAAGACTTAAAGAGATCATTTACACTGAGCTAGAACCAGATATCAGCTAGCTGTTAGCTTGTCCTTAAAATCTAATCTTTATTTCTCCAAACAGAGGCTGTTGATGACGCTTTTTACATTTGCTGTATAACGTTTCAACAGCATATTCTGTAAAACGGCAGACACAATCTGTAGGCCTGCATGTTTTTATAATATAATAAATAAACGCTCAGAAACCCGTACAGGTGGAGAGTCTGGTGCAAAAGTTCATTAATGTCAGTAATCCAACTTAAAGGTAAACTAATATATGAGATAGACTCATTCTATGCAAAGCCAGATATGTCAAGCCTTTATTCTAGACTCAAAGTCTCTAATTAGCTAATGAATCCTAAACACCTGCAAAGGGTTTCTGAGCCTTTAGATGGTCTCTCAGTCTGAGCTGAATTACTGACATAAATGGACTTTTGCACCATATTCTCATTTTTACAGTTTCACTTGTAAGTTTTAAAGCAACACTAAAGAGTTTCAACACTTTAACCGCTCGAAGCTTCCTCAACGTAGAATACAAAACAGATGCCACGATACCGCTCACACTGCTTTGGGATAACCTGGAAACATAATCATCCCCACCACCCCCCGTTGGAGTGGAGATTTCCTGGTGGAGGCTTCACAGAAAGTAATTGAGAACCTCTGCTGTGCGGCAATAACTGTTTAGTGTGCCGGTAACTAATATATAGGCTAGTTTTTCTGTTAGCATCATTCTGAAGCATGGAGGTAAAAGTAAGAGAGCAATGTCTTTGGAGGCAAAGCAAAGAGCTAAAACCAGAGAGAACATCAGCGCGGTCTACACCGTCAGAGCTGAAGGGTTACAACATCACAGACTGATGGTGACCTGGCTTTGATGCTACTGGACTTAGTTTTTTTGTCCCGTGTGTGGATCTTTTTACTTCGTGGCTTATTTAGTATCAGTTGGTTCACCTTAGCATTAGCTCTTTGTTAGCCCTAGCTACAGCAGGGTTGTTTACGACAACTGTAATTCTGCTTTCAACCAGTAGGGCGGAGGAGTGGGAAACGTGTTACTTTACTGAAATAACAAAAGAGCTTGTAATTATCAGATCACTTTAGACTTTAATAATTACTTAACCTGAACTTGTCATGATAATACAGTGAAAGACTTACGCCTGCTGCACACTGGAAGCTTAAGCGGCGCGGAACGGCAGCGGAATGGTTTACTCCAGACAATCGCGGCACTCCAGTGCACACTGGGAGAGTCAGCAGCGAAGCGAATTCACCGCTGCGCTCCTCGCTCGACTCGCAAGATCACAAGATCCCTCGAGACTTCAAAGGTCACGGTTTGTTTATGCCGTCCGCCATTAAACCAAAAAGAAGGAAATGACGTTTGACATCGCTGTCTGATGTCATATATAATGTTTTTACTCACCACTGCCAGGATTAAATCCATGAAAAACACACCGCTGCACTTCTCGAACGATGCGGTAAGTAAATAAGCCGTGAGGTCACACGTATAGACGTAATCTACATAGATATGAAATCGCATTGCTGCAATACACTTTTATTTTGAAAATTACCAGGCATTTTACACTGAAACCGAGTATGATTTCCTGTCTAGCCCTATGTTAACTGCGGAAAATGACGCATCCCATCACTCGGCAAAAATAGAACTTGATCCTATCTTTGGCGGTGCGGTGTGGCATGCCGCTTCTGGAAATTGCCGCGTCGCGGCTGGTTTGTGACACCCCCATAGACTATAATGGATTCTATTTGAAGCGGCGACGTTCCGCTGCCGTTCCGCGCCGCTGATGCTTTCAGTGTGCAGTAGCCTTTACGGGTTACAGGAGCAACGCCCAGATGTTACCTGTTGAAGGTGTTCTGTCAGGGAGGCTGATAACAGAATGTGACTCATAGCTGAGCATTCTGTCTGAATGTTGATTAAAGGAATTTTTCATGAATGTATTTCTGAGGACTTCACTTTTGTCCCTCATCTTCACAGAGTAATCTAGTAATTTAGTGATCTAGTAATCCAGTTACCTAGTAATCTAAACGTCCACAGGAAAAATCTTGTTTAGTTTGATGTAAACTTTTTATTTATGGTGTGTGTGTGTGTGTGTGTGTTGTCTGATTCAGTGCTTGTGTGTGTGTGTGTGCGTGTGCTTGTGTGTGTGTGTGCGCGTGCTTGTGTGTGTGTTGTCTGATTCAGTGTATGTGTGTGTGTGCAGACGTGTGCACGTGTGTATTCCCTGCTACAGTGTGTGTGTTTGTGTGTGTGTATTGTCTGTTACAGTGTGTGTGTGTTGTCTGATACAGCGTGCGTGTGTGTGTGTGCTGATATTTGACCGTGTTGGCCCTGTTCCTCTGCTGGCTGGGGAGTCCAGCCTGTGAGAGACGGAGCCAGACAGTTGGCGAAGCCCCTGCTTCCGTCTCAGCTGCCGTTGGCATTCCGGCCGTGTGGCCGAGTCACAGCTTCCCGAGTCCAGCCACAGGACGGACCTTAAACGCGTCGACAGGATTAACCTATAAACTATTTAAGGTGTCACCATATTCCTATGCTCTTTTTCTTTCCCTCTCCCATCACAGTCTCTCTTACTGCTGCGAGTTTCTCCTGTTCTGCAGAAAAATGTGTCTGACGTGTCGCCCTCATCTGGTCACAAAGGGAACTGTAGCCCATGTTCAGGACAGGCAGGTGGTGCTGCTGAGTTTCTTTAATCTGCACAAACTCCAAATAAAAGAACTGTTTAGAAAATTACAGAGAAAGTAGAAAAAATGACCTGAAAAAAAAATTTAAATATAGTTTTGTTCTTCAGCTTTCTGAGTTTATGGACACGCCCCTGGACCTCCTGTCCCTGTCCACGTCAATCTTTAGTTTATAATCATGCAGTAACTGTTATTTACTTCTTCCTTTGACTGATTTACAGTATAAATCTACACATTATATACACACACACACACACACACACACACACATATACATATATATTGACCTGACCTGCAAACCAGGTGCTGGCAAAAGAAAAAAATGTTTCTCCATCATTCAGTCACATCACTAACAGGAATTTTGTAGTTTGCCAGGTGCCACATTTTTCTACAAACGTATCTTTTTAATTCAATTTGAAGGACATTTTGGAATTTTAATAAATGATCATTTCTGTAGGTTTTAGTTGGGATTCTTCTATAAAGACCTAGACTGGCCCCACTGACACCTGCAGAAAAAAGAGCTTTTTCTCTCTTATCCCTTTGATTAAAACTGTTTATTGAATTTACTGGTTCAACATCAAACAGTCAGTGTATCTAAATAGGATTTATTCCTAATCCAGACAAAACCTGCATGGACTGGATGTAACATCCTGCACAGTAATGAAGTGAAACCCAGTAATGGAAAAATAAGGGTCACGCTGGAAAGAAGGCATCCTCCACAATCTGTCACAGCGCTCTAAATCTGCTCCAAACACACGGCGTGTCGTGTGAGAGCAGTGAGGCCTGCAGCCGCTCATTCTACAAGCTGGTCTGCTCTTTATTATGCTCTAATGTAAGCAGTAAAATCTGTCTGAGCATAGAGCAGCGCTGGCTCCATGCTCCATGCTACGCTAGGCCAAGGTGGGAACGTTCTACGACTATTGATGCAGAGAACTTCAATTGAAGGACTTAATTATAACAATCATTGCATTGCAGAGGATTTAAAACACCTTTAAAGTACCAGGTGGCCCAGCAGCAGAGTGCATACCTCTGCAGAGGAGCCACTCCATTACTTAACCACAGCCTGTGGTTGGTGCACCAAGCCGGCTGAGCCCTCTTCATATCTAAATGGTGTCAAACATTCACCAGAGGCCCTTTGTGCGCCAGCAGGACTCAGTCCCAAACACAAAGGTTTTTATCCGTGTGTTGATGCAAAGCAACAACGTCGCCTAACCGGACAGATGAGGTCCGTGAAAATGCTGAGTGTGCAGAACTTCTGACTGTTCCTTCTATCGTTGTTGAACATTTTTCTGCTCAACAATTAATATCCTGAATGCTGATCGATGACACGCCTGAGTCATGCTAATGGTACGCCTCCATCCCCTTGGTGTGTGGGGGGGTACGTCTTCATTTAGAAGACAAACTTTTGTCTCAAAACTCCTCATTACTTCCGTACAGCCGAAGACATTTTCTCTGGATGAGATGGTCTTCTCAGACGTGATGCTGCTGTCGTTAGATGGACTGGTCCTGTACCAGTATCTCACTGGGCTACGGCTGATCCACAGTAGTTGGAGAAACACAATAAATCATTAAACAAGCATATTTTCAGTTGGAATCACTGAATTAATACGAATGATGCTTTTTACCAATTCTCATATTTAACCAGGTCAGTCAGGGCAGCTGTGGCTACGATGTAGCTCATCACCACCAGCGTGTGACTGACACGCAAAGTCCTGCAGCAACATCTGCATAACCTCATAAATGTCCTATTCATTGACATGGAGGAGGCGGGGCTTAAACTTGGACCAAAACCAACCTCTAGGTGGCGATTTGATTCCTTGGGGCTTCCACATTATAATTATTATATTACATTATTATAAAAAGGTTAATATAGTTATTAAACACATCTGTGATGCAGAAAACAATCTGTTTTTATTTCAGACTTCTTTGTACAGAGAAAAAAACATAACATTTAGTAATAAAAAGCAGAAGCAGAGGCTTATACAGGGTATCCGGGGAGTATGCAGTGAGTCTGACTCATAGATTAGTTTCACCTCTGGATCGCTGACATTAACCAACTTTTGCACCAGATTCTCATTTTTTGAGTTTCAGCTGTAATTTCACAAGGAAAGAAATAAAACAATGTCCTGATCAAAAAGCAAAACACAGCAGGCGACTGACTCACACTCACACACACACACTCGCGCGCGAGAGACTACTCACTGTCGGTTCTGCGTTTCTTCTAAGCAGCAAGTGATGGAGGGATATCCAGTCTCCCCGTTCTGTTCTCACAGGGAAATTTTCGGATGATTCTGACGCGCGGCTGAACGACCCAAACCTGAACAGCTCACTAACTTAATTTAAACACATGAATGTTTTAAAACAACACTCCAAGGAAGTTCTGAGTTGCACACGGCCACCTGTGCCTTTTCTTCTCTTGCTCCGAACATTAGCGCTGAACTTTATTAGCTTTCCCCCACTAAAAAGTTAGCTAAACTAGAAGTTTTGTCGGTGATGACGCCTATGCAAAAGATTGGATGACAAGATTTCCCAGCATGCTTTGTTTTGTAAATTATTGAAAATAAAATAAAATAAATGAATTATGATTCATTTTACTGGCAGCAAATGTAACATCATCATTACTGACACGAGAAATGGAAAGACTGAAGAAATAAAAGGATGACATTTATAAACTAGCTTCAGTTTGATTGGAGAGCTGCTGCACCAGGACAGAGAGATGGAGTTGGCTGATGTAAATATCAGGCAGTTTCCACGTTCCAGAGTAACAGACATACCGCGTTTAAACTGTATTATTAACATCAATACAGGAACGCATATGTAATCTGGTAGGCCCGCGATACAAGTAGACTGGCCGGCCTAAAGCATTTATGGGACGGGACGGTCCGAATAAAATTTAACAAATAAGTGACTTAATATTATTTAATAAATTACAGTCGGCCGGCCCAAAATTGCCGTCGGCCCAGCGGGAAAATGCCACAACAGGCAGAATAGAAGTTTTTTTTTTTTTTTACTTTATTTCATTGCATTAGAATTTCACATGGTCCCACATTGAGTAATCTTTGTCTCACATTTGGCGAGTTGGGATCTGGTCACCCTACTTAAGAATGATTTCAGTATTTTGGAATATTTTCAGATGTGTTCTGTGAATTAGTCTCATAATAATTATTAATATGATCTCTGGTAATTTTCAGATCAATTCTGTCATATTTTTCATTTTTTTGAGCAGAGTGACTGTGGTAGAAAATTGTTTGCATTTTGCAAAAAATCCCATTGATGATTTTTTAAATGATTCTAACAGGTTATTGTTGCAATAAAAATATGTAAATGTCAGGTCACTACAAAAACCAGTAGATGAATAGATGCTAATCAGCAGCATACGAGGACCTTGTTCCGGGTGGGCGGGGGTTAGTTGTCACCTTTTTCACACCCTCTAAGTTTGCAGGTAATACAATTAGATTCATGTAAACTACACTGCTCACAAAAATTAAAGGAACACTTTAAAGAAACACATTAGATACATCAGATCTCAATATGAAGTTGGATATCTATACAAATAACGACAGGGCAATGTCTTAGGAACAAAAGGATGCCAAGTCTTTTAATGGAAATAAAAGCTTTCAGCCTACAGAGGGCTCAGTTGTGTAGACACCCTAAAATCAGAGTGAAATGAAGATGTGGCAGGCTAGTCCATTATTTCAAAAACTTAAATTCTGCAACTCAAAATGCTTTTCAGTGTCTTGTGTGGCCCCCACGAGCTTGTGTGCATGCTTGACAACGTCGGGGCATGCTCCTAATGAGACAACGGATGGTGTCTTGTGGCATTTCTTCCCAGATCTGTGTGAGGGCATCCCTGAGCTCTTGTACAGTCTGAGGAGCAACCTGGCGCCACCTAATGGACCGAAACATAATGTCCCACAAATGTTCTATTGGGTTTAAGTCAGGGGATCGTGAAGGCCATTCAATTGTTTCAATTCCTTCATCCTCCAGGTACTGCCTGCATACTCTTGCCACATGAGGCCGGGCATTGTCGTGCATTAGGAGAAAACCAGGACCTACTGCATCAGCGTAGGGTCTGACAAAGGGTTCAAGGATTTCATCTGGATACCTTATGGTAGTCAGAGCACCATTTCCTAGGCAGTAGAGGTCTGTGCGTCCCTCCATGGATATGCCTCCCCAGACCATCACTGACCCACCACCAAACCTGTCATGTTGAACGACGTTGCAGGCAGCATAACGTTCTCCTTGTCTTCTCCAGACTCTTTCACGTCTATCACAGGTGCTCAGGGTGAACCTGCTCTCGTCTGTAAAAAGTACAGGGCGCCAGTGGCGGACTTGCCAATTCTGGTGTTCTTGAGCAAATGCCAGTCGAGCTCTACGGTGCTGGGCAGTGAGCACAGGGCCCACTACAGGACGTCGGGCCCTCAGGCCATCTTCATGAAGTCTGTTCCTGATTGTTTGGGTAGAGACATTCACACCAGTGGCCCTCTGGAGGTCATTCTGTAGGGCACGAGCAGTGCTCAGCCTGTTCCGCCTTGCACAAAGGAGCAGGTATCGGTCCTGCTGATGGGTTGTGGACCTTCTACGGCCCTGTCCAGCTCTCCGAGAATAACCGCCAGTCTCCTGAAATCTCCTCCATGTTCTGGAGATTGTGCTGGGAGACACATTAAACCTTCTTGCTGCAGCACGTGTGGATGTGCCATCCTGGAGAAGTTGGACAACCTGTGCAACTTCTGTAGGGTTAAGGAATCGCCTCATGCTGCCAGTAGAGATAATTACTCAAGCCAAAACTAGCACGAGTGGAAAACCAGCCAAAAAAGATCAAGAGGGAGAAACTTGAAATGACCTCCACATGTTAAACCAGTCCTGTTTTGAGGGTTTTGTAATTGTTGCCACTTTAGTACACCTGTCGTTAAGTCCATGAACACCAATACAGCTGAAAGTGATTAGCAATGCCCTCAGCTGCTTAATCAACCAGAAAATTATCAGACAGGTTTAATTGATTTCATGCCAGGCCCAATAAAAAAAAGTGGTCCTTTAATTTTCACTGAGAATATTATGATGCACAACAAAGTCATATAATCTTTTATGAAATATTCCCTTCAATATTTTTGAAAATTGGAATAGAATAGAAATTGGTCTGTAATTTGAAAATGCTTGTTTATCCTCATCCTTATAAATGGGAATCACCTTTGCAATTTTCATCCTAACAGGAAATCTACCTGACTGTAGAGACTGATTACAGACATGCTTAAGTGGTTTTGCTATAAATTCAATTATAAACAGACATTTCCAATCCATGCAGGTCTGCTGACTTTTTAAACTTTTACTAGTGTACGGTGTACATTCAGGTGTCAGGTATCAGGTGTCAGGTCTCAGGTGTCAGGTATCAGGTGTCAGGTCTCAGGTATCAGGTGTCAGGTATCAGGTCTCAGGTTTCAGGTGTCAGGTATCAGGTCTCAGGTATCAGGTCTCAGGTATCAGGTCTCATGTGTCAGGTATCATGTCTCAGGTATCAGGTGTCAGGTATCAGGTCTCATGTGTCAGGTGTCAGGTATCAGGTCTCAGGTGTCAGGTATCAGGTCTCAGGTGTCAGGTATCAGGTCTCAGGTGTCAGGTATCGGGTCTCATGTGTCAGGTTTTAGGTATCAGGTGTCAGATGTCCGTGTCAGGTATCAGGTCTCAGGTGTCAGGTCTCAGGTCTCAGATGTCAGGTATCAGGTCTCAGGTATCAGGTCTCAGGTGTCAGGTCTCAGATGTCAGGTATCAGGTCTCAGGTATCAGGTCTCATGTGTCAGGTATCAGACTTCAGACCATGGTAAAAAAAAAAAGCCTCAGTTTTCAGGAAAAACAGTTTCAGGAAAAATGTTGTCAAACCAAAAGGCTTCAGGAAAAAAACAGTAAGAAACAACACTCTCTCATAGAAATGACTCAACTAGGAGAATTCAACAGAGGGCGCCATTGTCACATCACGGTGGGCTTGGCGTGATGTCATCAATGTGCGACAGCAGCAGATTGGACTTCTAGCTGCACGATGGTAAGTTCAAATTATTCTGCCTTTTCACGGTACATTTGCTACAATTAATGATGGGGTTTTGAAAATTACATCACCATAAATCATAAAAGACAAGCGAAGTTTCTATAATCAAGCGAATCAGAGTGGCACTTTTTCTTTGGCTAATTCATTCTAGCTAGCGTCAGTGGTGCTGGAGATGCTTCATTTAAACAGTCGAGTTGTGTTTTTTGTATATGTTGGTTACAACACACGCACGCGCGCACACACACACACAGGAAATGGACATGCTGGAAGTTTATGAGTGTGCCGACAGCAGCAGATTGTAATCATCGTGTTTGTGTTACAGGGAATGGACAAGCTGAAGGCTTATGAGGAGCTAAAAAAAGATCTTGAAAATGGTAACAAAAACTTTATTAAATGTTTTAGCTAACATTTGCAACTTTATCTTCTTAGCAGCTACACAACGCTACCAGAATCATGATTTACATTGATTTGATTTACATCATCACAATTATAGATCGTTTGTCATCTTTTTCAGTCAATATACATGGTAGAAGATAAATGTGTATTACATTGTGTCTAAGACTGCTAAGTGAGTTTTGGCAGATACATACCTTACTATTACTAATTACCCTTTTTAAATTTTATTTGAAGGGGGGCTTACTCAAAAAGGATTTGATGCCAGAGTCAAAAGCCTCCTGACAACAGAAAACTCTGGTAGGTTTTGAACAGCATGTATTTAAAATTATATGTATGGCAGTTTGTTGTTAGATGTGCTTATTGAATTTGTAGATACAATATTTTTTTTAAAAGAATTGACTAAAGAAGTCAGATGGTAGTAAGATTTTAGAAACCATGTTTCACATCACTGCCCTATTTATGTTGCAGATGACACTACCTCAACACGTGCCAAGGAATTTCTCAGTAAGAAAGGAAAAATTATATTTCCAATTGTAATGTAGAAATCACAATGGATCTCAACTTTCAGCTTTACCCTCAGGTGCAGCAGAGGCTTTTGGGAAGGCCAAAAAACTAGTACAGCCTACAATCAAGAAAAAACTGTTTCCATTGACTGGAAAATGTTTGGCCAAAAGCAAACCATTACTGAAGGTTAGTTAAAAGTGAAACTAATTGGATATTAGTGATACAGAAATATTGATTTTTGTACAAAACATATTTCATATATGTATTTCTTTTGCTTTGTTCCTTGATGCTAGATAAGATTAGCACTCATGGAATGGAAGCCAAGAACTCTTAAAAAGTCTGGACGATACCAGAAATGAATACTGGATGAAACTCCACCTCGAATCATTCTGGACGGCCATGAAACCTATGATGAAATAATCAACATAGGCAAAGAGCGTTTCTGGCCAGACACTGAGGGGAGTGAATTCACCCTTTGCCATTCGGATGGGACGAGGTGAGTAAGGAGGACTTCCACAAAGAATACAGAACAATTTCTGATCTCACATGGCCATGGAAAAGAACACTATACATTGGGCAAAGACGACTGGGTACAAACTAATCGAGTGATAAATATTGCTGTTAACTTGTACACAAAGTAATTTTACTTTCTGTGCAGAGGTCGTGTGTTTGGATAATCAAAGTTCCATCTCAGGTGTGTGCCTATCAAGACCAAATAGGATATTCCTTATGTTCTGGATGACTGAATGGTTGAATGTCAGTGTGTGAATGATTACAGTACTGTGAATTGCTTTCTAGTGTAGGACTTACAAAGCACTATACAAAGGTTCAATGTCATTCAGTTTGTTTATAGATACTGCAGTTTCAGAATAATTGTCATAATTTTACTTTTACAGATGGAGAGCATGAAACTGAACAGGACAGTGGTAAAAGCTGCAGTTTGGGTGATTACCAGGACATCTAATTTAATGAATAAAATGGGCTTTTTCATCCTGCTAAAACATTTGAACCTTTTTGACATCTGTTTACTTTGATTTTCTTGCACAGTTGCAACATGTAATATGCATCTTTTTTTGTAGAGGAACTTTCTGAAACTCACATGCCGAAGCATTGCAGACAAGGTAAAAAGTTTATTCATTTTGAACTGAGTAATTCAGGTCATGAATGTGAAATATTCTACTGTGTAGCCTGCAGTAAGTATATTTTGGCTGAATTCATCCAGAAACATCCAGCTCAGCTGAATTTGAAACAGGGAGAGTGAGAAAGACAAGCCAGTCCAAGCCAAAGGAGGAGGAAAATCTAGGGTCATCTGTAGGTCCGAATAGAGCTGTGAGCCAAGGCATGTTACTTCATGCAGCTGTAGAGGCAGATGAAGCCATGGAAGGAGCTGCAGAACTATCTGAAGATGCTGGAAGCAGTGGGCAGTTGATAGTTCTTTCAGTCTTCCAACACAACTCCAAATTTACCGTCATGTAAGCAATGACTCTATTTAGGTGTATCATTAGATAACATTTAGACAAATCTGTTTTAAGTTTATCATTAAAAACGGAATAAAGGTATAAAGGTTTTTATTCTTCCCTATTGGGTGCACAAATTCCTGGAGTTATTGTTGGATAGGATACCACTGACTAATGATTATCATCAGCTGATAATGTCTGTTACTATTTGTTTTTCTTTCCAAGTGTATGTTCCACGCATTCCATTTGTGGACAGTGCTTTAATTACATACAGTGAGGGCAATCTCCTGGGAGAAGGGACATTTGGCAAAGTGTATAGAGGCTCATTTCACGGTACTCCAGCAGCCATTAAAAGGATAGTGTGTGGCCAACAAGGAATGGAGAACAGCGACATTCATCATGAGATCAACGTTTCACTGTAAGAACCTTGTCACATTTCTTTTATTATTTATCTAATCTTTTCAGTTCCTACACCCCCAGCAGGTCCCTGAGGTCCAGTGATCAAAGCCTACTGGTTGTGCAGCGCACCAGGCTAAAGACCAAAGGTGACAGATCATTTGCTGCTGTGGCCCCCAGACTCTGGAACTCTCTCCCCCTGAGCCTGAGATCAGTGGACTCAGTGGTCTCCTTTAAAAAGCAGCTGAAAACTTACCTGTTCAGGCTGGCTTTTGGAGTGACCTTCTGTTCATCACCGCCTTCCTCACTAGCTTCTTTTCATGCTGTGCACATGAGAAAAAAGCGTTGCATTTCCTACAGATGTATGATAATTTGACTTTGTGTGTGTATGTGTTATTATATTATATTAGGAGACTGTCTCGTCCCAACATTGTCAGACTCATGGCAGTATCCCACACAGAGTCTTGCTTCTTGTTGGCAGCTGAATACATCCATGGAGCAACTCTGGAGTTCACACAGACAACTGCTTGATGAAGGTACCTATATTCATCATGTGTTTTATGCTTGATAAATATATTCAGCTGTTACAATTTTTATTTACTTCATATTCTAAATAAATACTTTTTAATTGCAGGCATTTGGTAAATTATGCACTTGAATACATGTTTGAAAAAAATACTTTATTTTGTTTCTTGTGTTGGGTAACTTAGAATTGTCAAAGTTAATGCCAGAAAGGAGAATGAGAAGACACAGTACTGTGAATATATGTGTATATATATATATATATATATATATATATATATATATATATATATATATATATATATATATCAGGGTTCGTACGGGTGCTTGAAATCCTTGAAAATGCTTGAATTTCAATAACGTGTTTTCAAGTTATGGAAAGTGCTTGATTTCTGTATTGAGTCCTGGAAAATGCTTGAAAAACAAACTGCACAGTTTTGTATATAAGATCACCCAAGTTAGTTTGATGAAAAAACTCAATTTTTTATTTCTGTTAACGTTAAAAACTAGAGAGCGATTTTTTCGCTTTTAGTAAAGACGGCTGCGGCTGCTCTGAGAGGGTCCGCTCCTTTCTGTAACACCGGTGTGTAAGTAGCAGGCTCCTCCTACTATACAGACCAGCCGCTCGACCGGCAGTGTACGCTGGCTTCGCTATGAAGCAGACCTACTTTACCGATGAGACTTTTATGCTAGTCGCGCGTGTGAGAGCTGCTTTGGGTCTGGGATCCAGCGGGTCTTTCTGTGATAATTAGTTATGAACTTAAGACTGGAGTAGAGCAGGGTACCGAGAAAAATGGTAAGAAATATCTTTTTCGGTGCTAAAAAGTCTGTTATGAGCCGCAAAGCCCCGCTCCTCCCGCTGCAGCGGGTCACGGCAGGCGTCGGCTACTCTCATTCACAAACTTTGTTTACAAAACACCTCCGAGTTCACGAACTAATAAAATACCGAAAAAACACGTGTGTTCAGGTTTGTCACTAAACATGTAAATACCAGTAATTTAATGAAGCATGTCGTCGTTCATGGCATCTATTTGTGAGCTGAAGCATGGACCGTGTTGTTTTGCTGCGAAAGCAGACCCGAGTTCACGTGGCCAGCCATTTTATCATTTAATCAACAGCTAGTAATTCCTATTTTACATAGCGACAATATAATTAATCCTAGTCCAGATCATATTCTTACTAGTCACAATTGAAACTAAATATATCAACAGGTATTTTTACTAACAGAAAAACCTACTTGTTCATCAAGTATAATTATTATTTTTAATCAATTAATGGTTCTGCAGATGGAGGGAGGGTTGTGATCAGATATTTTAGTAATGGGTGGTAATAGTCAGAAATTTAGCAGGAGCAGGATTTTAAAATAGCTTCTATAAGAGCTGCAAAAGTAGGAGCAAAACTTGACCTTAGACACATTTCAAAATATAAAATGTTATGTTTTTATTTACTTTGTCCCTGCTTTGTGGAATATTACAAGATAATATTTATAATTATGTTCTGATCACATTTTTTTGCCCCTGATCCGTGTCATAGGATTTTGATACCAAGTCCCAATCCAACACCTCAGCAATGCATTCAGTTAATAAGAAGAAAGTAGAAAACATCCAAGTTGTCCTTTCAGATTTATTTATTTGTAACTTGGAATATAATATAATACTTTATTTGTCTGAAACCAAACAGTAACAGAAATTTCTCTTTTAACAGGCCTCAACATTTTCTCAGATTAGCTGCCAAAAAACATCACTCTGTCAGGATGGAAGAACATTGATAAGAAATGTGTTAATATTAGGAATATGTTTGATAAAAGCCTCATTGCTCATAATTCAAATTGTTTAAATTGTACGTGGCTGTGTTTTGCGATAAGCATTATGACTGCACCCATGTTGAGGCTCGCTCTTCCCTGCACAACACGGCTCATACCGTGGCTCTAGGAGACTGCAAAAACCAACGTTTGCAACCAGAGTGTCATACAGTGTGATTAATATATGGCTATCTTGGCTGTGTTTTTGCTGTCAGTAGACAGTTTCTCTTTGTCTTTTAGTGTATCTTGAGTGTCAGATGGCTGTGTGTTTTTGTCCAAGTTGCTGCTGTGAACTGGGAGAGCAGGGTGTTTGGTTTTAAGGTAACAGACTAGAACTAAAAGCACACAGGTTAAAATTAAAACTAAGTCATTGTCATTTTGTTTGAAAATTTCTATCTGAGGATGAATTAAGGTCACGCTAGTTGCTTTATAAGGTTATAGCTAATCTTTTTCACCTGATTCCAGTAATTTAAAATCACGTGATCAGGCCTGATTTTGGATCCTGTGATCGGATAAGATCATCCCTATTATCTAACAGTAATAAATTCATATGATAGTGAGGTGGGAACTGTCCTCTTGAGTCTTAATGTAGTGCTTCATCTTTGCCGTGTGGTGCTTGAAAAGTGTGAACATTTACCTTGAAAATGCTTGAAAAAAGCTTGAATTTGTCAGCGGAAAATGTGTAAGAACCCTGAGGTTTGTTGTGTCTGTCAGCGTAGTGTCCGAGCATGGAGGCGCTACCAGGAGACAGGCCAGTACATCAGGAGATCCGGAGGAGGCCGTAGGAGGGCAACAACCCAGCAGCAGGACCATTACCTCTGCCTTTGTGCAAGGAGGAACAGGAGGAGCACTGCCAGAGCCCTGCAAAATGATCTCCAGCGGGCCACAAATGTGCATGTGTCTGCTCAAACAATCAGAAACAGACTCCATGAGGATGGTATGAGGGCCAGACGTCCACAGGTGGGGGTTGTGCTTACAGCCCAACACCGTGCAGGATGTTTGGCATTTGCCAGAAAACACCAAGATTGGCAAATTCACCACTGGCGCCCTGTGCTCTTCACAGATGAAAGCAGGTTCACAAACTGAGCACATGTGACAGAGTCTGGAGACGCCGTGGAGAATGTTCTGCAGCCTGCAACATCCTCCAGCATGACCGGTTTGGCAGTGGGTCAGTAATGGTGTGGGGTGCGGGGGGGGGGGGGGGGGGGGGGTAGTCTGACTGCCATTAGGTTCAGAGATGAGATCCTCAGACCCCTTGTGAGACCATATGCTGGTGCGGTTGGCCCTGGGTTCCTGCTAATGCAAGACAATGCTAGACCTCATGTGGCTAGAGTGTGTCAACAGTTCCTGCAAGATGAAGGCATTGATGCTATGGACTGGCCGCCCGTTCCCCAGACCTGAATCCAATTGAGCACATCTGGAACATCATGTGCTCCATCCACCAAGGCCACGTTGCACCACAGACTGTCCAGGAGTTGGTCGATGCTTTAGTTCAGTCTGGGAGTAGATCCCTCAGGAGACCCTCCACCACCTCATCAGGAGCATGCCCAGGCATTGTATGGAGGTCATACAGACACATGGAGGCCACACCCACTACTGAGCCTCATTTTGACTTGTTTTAAGGACATTACATCAAAGTTGGATCAGCCTGTAGTGTGTTTTTCTACTTTAGTTTTGAGTGTGACTCCAAATCCAGACCTCCAAGGGTTGATAAATCTAATTTGCATTGATCATTTTTGTGTGATTTTGTTGTCAGCACATTCAACTATGTAAAGAACAAAGTATTTAATAAGAATATTTCATTTATTCAGATCTAGGATGTCTTATTTTTGTGTTCCCTTTATTTTTTTGAGCAGTGTATATACACACATATATACAAAAGTTAAAGAGGATTTCCCCTAAAAAAAATCCCACTTAGTACATACCACCCTGTTCTTGAACAGCCTCATAGAAGTATCTTGCCACAAATGTTTGCTTGCGGTTGGAAGTGCCCACATTCAGCCAAAGAACCTTCCTTGAAAATCTGAAAAGACAGAAACAGAGATGTGTCCACACAAACATGACTGTGTCTGGTTTTAGTGACATGTTTTTTGGTTTTTTTTTGCCTCAGTTTAAGTTAAATTCATTATCACAGCCTTAGTCTGAAGTAAGTTTACAGTATCACTGAATGTAACAAGTTAAGCTTTCTAAATACCAAATTAAAAAGACCTACCCATCAATCCCCAAATGTATCCACATTCCAAAGAACTTCATTTTATCATTTCCTATATGAAACAATCAATTACAATCCTGCATGGTTTAGCTCAGGGGTGGGGAACCTTGGTCCTCGAGGGCTGGTCTCCTGCATGTTTCAGTTGTTTCCCTGCTCCAACACTCCTGATTCAGTGGTTGAATTACCTGTTCACCAGCTCATCAAGGTCTGCAGAAGCCTGTTAATGATCTGCTGATTGAAATCAGGTGAGTTGAAGCAGAGAAACAACAAAAACATGCAGGATAGGAGCCCTTAATGGACCAGGATTTTCCACCCCTGATTTAGCTGTTTCCCTGCTTTAACAAAACTGATTCAATGACTGAATAATCTTTTCAGCATGTCCTAAAGTTCTTCAAAATCTGTTAATCACCCACTGATTCAAACCATGTTTGTTGTTGGAGAGAAACATAGAAACATGCAGGTAGTGGGCCCATGAGGACCAGAATTCAATAACCCTGATCTAAGCCTTTGTCACTTTATATTAAAACATAAAATAAATACCATCAATGTGCCAGGTGTCATTTGGACCACGGCTGATGTAATTCCTACGGGGAATTTTCTTCTTTCCAGCTCTTCTTTGAAGACCACTTGCACCAATGTCCCTTATTATTTCAGCAACATCATCTCTACAGTAACAAATACTATAATTTGAGTTTAATAGTAAAAGAATAGAATATTTAACAATAGCATATATTTATAAAGAGACAAACCTGTAACAAGGCTGCACTCCTCTGACATCCGGCACTCGTTTTAGCATTGTCCTGATTCCTTGTTCAGGTGACCAGTGTTTCATCTCACTCTGAAAAACAATAATTAAAAAATGTAATAGTTATCTTAATAATTCTTACATAGATCAAAGTGTACCGTTTCTGTTAAAAAAAAAGCTCAAGATAGATTTTAAGAAAATTAGAATTTTTTGCAATGTTTTAGAGCTCACCTCCACAGCTTTGTAGATTTCAGTGAAAGGTCGTTGGGGACATCTCCGTTTCAACCCTAGATATTTCAAAATCCTTCTCAGGTGCCTTTCACTGTCAAAACAATTTACAACACAAGGTTATAAAGAAATACTGAATCTTTTGTAAATTAGGAGAAGTGTCATGGCAACTGTATCTCATAACATGCTTTTTGAAACCAGATTGACCTTATTTTATGTCCATATGAAATCAGTGCACAGCTGATTTCTCTTTGTTTAAAGCCTTTGTTGAACAATGATATTATCATTAGATCTTGAAAGGTTAAGTGTGACAACCATAGTCTAATTGATCACACACCTCTTACAATAAACACATTGGCATTTTAACTAACACTAAAAGCTATTGAGAGTACAAAACAAATAACATTTTGTTGTAAATTAAAATGGTTCTTTTATATGGAACAGGTGAAAACAACATAATAAAAAAGTTGCGCTTTTTCCCCCCATCTATTTTAATGTTCAATTTCTTATTTAATAATTTGTGGAAGAGTTATAAACTGTGCATAGATTTATTCAGCCAAAGTCGGATACTCCTTTCATCGTCAGTCAGAGGACATCTTGCAGCAATAGCTAAAAAAGAATTTAATAAAAATACTCACCAAAAATATCTTGACAGTGGCAGTAGGAAAAAAGAGAACAGTCAAAAATAAATGGATTTAGACTCATAAGCTTCCAGCATGTCCATTACCTGTGTGTGTGTGTGTGTGTGTGTGTGTGTGTGTGTGTGTGTGTGTGTGTGTGTGTGTGTGTGTGTGTGTGTGCGTGCACGTGTGTTGTAACCAACATATACAACAAAAAACATGACTCGACTGTTTAAATGAAGCATCTCCAGCACCACTGATGCTAGCTAGAATGAATTAGCCAAAGAAAAAGTGCCACTCTGATTCGCCTGATTATAGAAACTTCGCTTGTCTTTTATGATTTATGGTGATGTAATTTTCAAAACCCCATCATTAATTGTAGCAAATGTACCGTGAAAAGGCAGAATAATTTGAACTTACCGTCTTGCAGCTAGAAGTCCAATCTGCTGCTGTCGCACATTGATGACATCACGCCAAGCCCACCGCGATGTGACAATGGCGCCCTCTGTTGAATTCTCCTAGTTGAGTCGTTTCTATGAGAGAGTGTTGTTTCTTACTGTTTTTTTCCTGAAGCCTTTTGGTTTGACAACATTTTTCCTGAAACTGTTTTTCCTGAAGCTGTTTTTCCTGAAAACTGAGGCTTTTTTTTTTACCATGGTCTGAAGTCTGACAACTGAGACCTGATACCTGATACCTGACATCTGAGACCTGATACCTGAGACCTGATACCTGAGACCTGATACCTGACACCTGATACCTGACATCTGAGACCTGATACCTGATACCTTAGACCTGACACCTGAGACCTGACACTTGAGACCTGATACCTTAGACCTGACACCTGAGACCTGATACCTGACACCTTAGACCTGACACCTGAGACCTGATACCTGACACCTTAGACCTGACACCTGAGACCTGATACCTTAGACCTGACACCTGAGACCTGATACCTGACACCTTAGACCTGACACTTGAGACCTGATACCTTAGACCTGACACCTGAGACCTGATACCTGACACCTTAGACCTGACACTTGAGACATGATACCTTAGACCTGACACCTGAGACCTGATACCTGACATCTGAGACCTGACACCTGATACCTGAGACCTGAAACCTGACACCTGATACCTGAGACCTGATACCTGACACCTGAGACCTGATACCTGATACCTGATACCTGAAACCTGACACCTGATACCTGAGACCTGATACCTGAAACCTGACACCTGAGACCTGATACCTGATACCTGAAACCTGACACCTGATACCTGAGACCTGATACTTGAAACCTGATACCTGAGACCTGAGTATGTTTCCTGAAGCAGTTTTTCCTGAAACCTGAGGCTTTTTTTCCATGGTCTGAAGTCTGACACCTGAGACTTGAGGATGTCCTAAAATGTACACCGTACTAGTGATATAAATTCTTTTTCATTTGTACCTTGTGTAAATATAGTTTTATCTAAAATTGTTATTTTACTTACAACATCAACATTTGGATTGGATAATAAAATATGTTTAAAATATGTGTGTGTGTGTGTGTGTGACAGTGAGGCTCTGTGGCACAGAGGCGTGACGCTGAGCTCACATTTCTCTGAGTTCTGTGAGAACCACCTGCCGTGAGCGTTTAGTGAACAGTTCCACTGGTCTGAGCGCAGCGACACCACATAGGAGACGTGTCTAGGGTCGATCCAGGCACACTGCTGGTAATTTCTCTGTGTTTCCTGACTCATTACAAGCTACTCAGTGCTGCTGGTTTTCTATCCGAGTGGCGTTCTCCAGATGCCCCGGGAAATGTAAATCAGTGCCTGTTTGTAAAGCCTGAAAGACGAGCAGCAGGGCTCTGAGTCATGAGGGCGGCGGAGCCCCACTGAGGATATTCAGTGTTTAGGTCAGTGCTACAACACAGGAAGACGCTCACAGTGACTCCTCAGTGCTCACCACTCATCCATTATCATACACGGCTCACCGCGTGGACGCTGTTTGGTACTAGGTTCTTAGAAAGCCAAAGACATCATGCTGCTAATAAAAACTCAGAGTGGTGGAGCTTATTCATATGGGTGGTAAAGAGGTGACTGGGGGAGATATCTCCAGGCTCATGTAACATTAAAACCATGCTTGGGATGGTCCTGCTTTATGTTCCTGTTCTCTGATGTTGTTTGACAGACAAGGACAGGACAAGTGAGAACAACGAATCACCGATAGGATAGGATAGGATAGGTAACGTGTCAGTCTTACTCACCACGTTTGAAAATGGAGGAAAAATGTCTCCGCTGATAAAACTACTGATCAAAAGTGAAAGCCAAAGGTCCTAATTTGATTTCCAGATAAGGACACAGGTCCAGAACAACTAGTGAAGCAAATGTGTTTAATTACAGCTTTAACCTAAAGGTGTTTACTTATGACTCAGAACCACTTTAACAGTAGGTCTGGTATGTTAAAGGGTTTCCTATGCAGTTTGGCTTGCTTTTAGCACCCCCTAGTGTTTGTTAGTGAAAGCGAAAGCAAAACTCATCTCCTCGCTGTGCGTTCGTCTTTTTAACACCTTAATCTAACTGCTGAAATGTCTCCTCAGCCTTCATTAGTGTCTACAGGAGCGGTTCATCACTAAATCAAACAAATCAGCTGTGTTCACGATCTAAAATATGCAGGAAACATGCTGGAAGCAGACTGCAGCACCAGGCACGTCAGCTCCACTTTACTGAGTCCAACAGGGACCGGACCGCCACTCTGAAGTTGCAAGGGCGGTATTCTGGCCACAGAGGGCGGTGGGGGTCTGAGTGACATTTCATTAACCCTGTAAAGGGACATTTTAGCACATACTGGCTCAAGAAAATGTTGCATGTTGCTTTGAAGAGTTCAACACAACAGGCATGAACGTTTCAGCTGTAGGGTGACATGAACTGGTTTATTTACTTTTTCTATTTCTCCTCTCAGATCTATTATTATGTAATCACATTGTTCACCTACATATTGTTTTATTATAAGGTTAATACATTTGGAACAGCCCAATAGAACAGTATCCCACATTTTTTGAATGAAAATAAATTTCAGCATAAATAGTGCAAATCATTATAGAAGGAGTTTAAATCTGCCAATAAACCAATAAACCAGATGGCTCCATGCAGCTGTCTTTCTCCTTGCTTGTCATTGTGTGGACTTCTGAAATCACGCATGCTGCTGCATTTCTCCCGTGATTTTGTGACCACATGGTACCAACTGTGTGAAACGCTTTCACTCCTGTTTTGCATCTGAAACGCTCCTGGTTGGAAGGGAGCTCGTGGTTAAAACGCTGCTAATACGTCACACACCGCTTTCACGT
This sequence comes from Aphyosemion australe, assembly GCA_006937985.1. Lineage (NCBI taxonomy): Eukaryota > Metazoa > Chordata > Actinopteri > Cyprinodontiformes > Nothobranchiidae > Aphyosemion > Aphyosemion australe. Next base: position 474,082 of record SSNS01000386.1, read on the forward strand.
CCGGTGGAAAGAGGGGGTCAGCCAGCCGTGCTGCTGCACACCACACACTGTAGGACCAGAACTGGTGTATCTGTGATTTTTTTATCTCCACGTGTGTGGTCACTCATGCTTTGGAATTTGTATCCTGCCATGTGAACCGGGCCTGACCTGACACCCTGTGGTCTCCATCTGGATCAGCTGTTCTGGTTCTGCAGACCCTGGTAGGAACCAGAGCTGCTGTTCAGTCATCTAGCACCAGTCTGATAATCATCCTCTGCTCATGCACACAGCTGCTGCTCACTGGATGTTTTCTCTTTTACAGACCAGTCTCTGTAAAACCAGTACATGGTTGCGGGTTCAAATCCTCAGACTAACAACATGCTACTTTCAAAGTCATCAGTTCCTTCTCCATTCTGATGCTCAGTTTGAACTTCACCATGTCTGGTGGACTAAATGCCTCCCTGTGATTGGCTGATTAGGTATTTGTATCAACCATCTACTGAACGGGAAAATTAACTTTAAATAACAGCAGAGAATCCTGCCTTTACTAAAATGGAAAGTAAACAAACGATCTGTAAACCCCACAGCCCTCTGACATATTTCTAGTAATTATAATGATTTATCAGTTTTACACTCATGCACCGTAATATAACATCATTGCATGTTATCAGCCTTGTGGGAAGGCTTCAACACTGATGATGACACCCTGTTCTTAGTGTGTGTGCAGCTGATTACTGTAAATCTGTGATGAAAGGGAAATAAATGCTCCCAGTGTCAGCCGGTAGAGCATAAATCTGCAGGGTTTGATGGGTATTTATTTATTCAGCAGTATGAATTGCACCATAAGGTACCACTGCCAGTTACTACACACAGTCCAAGTGTACACAGCACGTAGAAATATGCAAATACAGACTCAGATGGGAAAGGTTTGGTGTCAAAGGAAAGCAAAGAGCCCAAACAGGAGCTGTTGTATGGGACTGTTCAACTTCAATAATGCAACCAGTAAAAAATCACTTTTTCTTCATCCATCCTGTCGTCACCGGTGTCCTTTAGGATGCTGCACTCACCTTGTAGATCTGTTGGGGCTCTGCCCGGAGCTCATGGCCCGTGTCTGTGAGACACACAGAGATACAGACAGATGTTAATTGGACTCAGATGCACCTCAGCGTCCCGACGGGCTCAGCCTGCCGCTGAGCACAACAAGAGCCAGTTTCCACTCTGGCACACGCTGCCTTTGGTCACACGTGCACTGTACCATGCTAGTGGTTCACTGCCTGGTTAGGGCCATCTGACAGCATGTAATGTATATTTTTAGACACTCATATTGGTTCATTCTGTCAGTAGAACAGCTTGCTACGACCAAAGTAGCTGAGCTGTATCTCTATCTGTAACAAAGCAGGTCAGAGATCTCTGTTATATGTGTAATGTTGCTGAAAAGCCCGTGCTATGTTTCTATTAGCGGAATAGTAAGTAAGTACATTTTATTTGTATAGCGCTTATCACAGAAAAATAATCACAGTGCTTCACAAAGATCAACAAACAAGTAATAAAGTCATCATAAAATGATCTTAAAACAAAACAACAGAATATCATAAAATCATTAAAAATCAGAAAACAGAAAGTCATAAAATTATAAAAATGATAAAACAAATGAAAGATGATTATAAATTCAAGTTAAAAAATAATAAAACACAAAGATTTAAGTAAAAGCAGTTTTAAACAAAAGGGTTTTCAGCTGCTTTTTTAAAGGTGACCAGACTGTCAATACTACGTAGGGATAAAGGAAGTTCATTCCAAAGTCGGGGTGCAACAGCCTGGAAAGAGCGATCACCTCCACTTTTATATCTGGTCTTTGGAACTTCTAGAATGTTCTGGTTTGTGGACCTGAGGGCTCGGGTTGGAGCATAAGGCTTTAACAGTTCAGTAACATAAGGAGGAGCTTGGCCAGGTAGAGCCCTGAAAGTTCCAGTCAGGATTCTAAATGAATTCTAAAGTTAATGGGTAACCAGTGCAGAGACATCAGAATAGGAGTGATGTGAGCTCTTCTGTTTGCTCCAGTTAGGAGCCTCGCTGCAGAGTTCTGGACCAACTGAAGGCGGTCAAGGGCTTTTTTGTTAAAACGTGAAAAGTTTGTTACAGTAATCTAGACGGGAGGAGATAAAGGCATGGATAACCATTTCAAGTTCATGTTTTGACACCAACCTTCGCAGTTTGGAGATATTTCTCAAGTGATTAAAAACAGTTTCTGACCAGCGTTTTTGAGTGGCCTTCAAGAGACATTGATTGGTCAGAGACAACATCCAAATTTCTCATGTTTGACTTGACAGCAGAAGCTAAATGACCAAGTTGTTGACTAATCAGAGGAGCCATGCTCTCAGAGACAATGATCAGACATTCTGTCCATTCAGAGTTTAACTGAAGGACGTTATCTTCTAGCCAGCTAGTGATCACTGATAGACACTCTAGTAGTTCAGCCAGTTTATGGAGCTCAGAATCCTTAAAGGAGCAGTACAGCTGAATGTCATCTGCATATAGGTGATAGGAGACATCATGAAAAGCATCAATTATCTGTCCAAGAGGGTGTATATATAATAAAAACAGGAGTGGACCTAAAACAGAGCCTTGCGGTACCCCACAGAACAGGTTTGTGGAATCTGACATGATTTGGTTTATATAGTTGGATCTGAACCAGTCTAGAACAGCTCCAGAAATCCACACCGAGTCACGAAGTCTGTTAATTAAGGTGCTGTGATCAACAGTGTCAAAAGCTGCAGAAAGATCCAACAATACTAAGACAGTAATTTCCCCATTGTCTGCAGCCATCATGATGTCACTGGAAACTTTAAGCAAAGCTGTTTCTGTTGAATGAGTTTTACGAAAACCAGACTGGAATTTATCAAAGCTGTTGTGAATTTCCAGAAAAGTAATCAGTGCCTATAGCTATGACATAGTAGCTATGAAATCAGACATCGACACTTAGTGGGCCTCATTCCATTTTCTCCACTGGACTTGTCAGTGTCACAGGCGGACTACACCCTGGACACCCTGCATAAGCACCATAGTGACATCATAGACACGAGAGGTGACAGTGTCTGCAGACGGTCACGCCCAGAATCACTGATTAGATTCAGTGACTGGCCTTTAAACCGTGTCACCCCTCTGGTGTCTCATGAGTCAGGATCAGATGCTGTTTTAAATCTAAATCTTTATGCCAACGTTGATGGTTGGTTTAAAGACACCAAAGGTTTTGCTAGAAAAATGTCTCAATGTCTTCGAACAGATTGTGTTGAAGCTTTCTGATTGTTTACCATAAATTAAACTGATTATGTTTCATCAACCTGACTTGAGAAGTCCACCAGAGTGCAGTGAGAAAGTGAAAACGGTCCAATTCACTGTTTTTAAAGATGTCTGTCTAAAACGTGTTGTAGATAAACATTTAGAGTCAACGCCACTCAAGATGGCGGCCACTGCTCACTCACTTTAGCAAACACAAACATGTTCAGCGAGCTGAGGTTTGGTGTCAGTCAGTGACGTTCTAACAGACTCTAACAGATGGTGGAGATCTGACAATACAAGTTACAGGCGGTGAACACTAGGCCTTAATTAGCTTCCTCTTTTTACCCGCTGGTACGTCGAGGCTTGTGACTACAGTTTGTTTCCAAGCCTAAATATAGTCTAACACGTGTAAAGAAGACCTGTAGTGTGACATGTCATTAATTAGAATTGAAATGTCTCACTGTCAGGACTCAGCTCCATGCCACGTAGTATAAACACAGTTTGAGTGACAGAGTAAACACCGAAGCTGTGCTCACTCACTCCGCTCCGTCTTTTTTCTCTACCTTCATTTTTCCACATCTTTTTGTTTCTTGGTGGTTTTGTCTTTGTGCTTGCTCCTCTCTTCCTGCCTTGGCGTCTTTTGAAATGCTAATCATTACCCTATTTATAAATCATCGTAAGAGAAAACACGGTAAGGACAAATGACAAATGCCCTGCGACCGCCTGCAGGGAGAGAGGAGCAATGAAAGCAAGCAGAGGTTCTGAGTGAGGAGAAGGGGAAGACTGTTGAGTTGGCTCCCTCCTATCAATCATGCTACCTTGAATAGTCGCGCATATCGCTATGGTTCCCAGGTACACAGTGGTAATGACAAAAGACACCAGGGATTAAGTGAAAAGCAAGGAGCCATTGTGTGGTGAGTGGGTGAGCGATTGGCCACATCTATGATTCGTATGACTGCTGCTCTGGTCTACAGCACCAAATGTACCGATGTCGTGATACAAGTTTAGACGTGGTACAGAAACATTTTATTCATCGTGCATAGAGCTTTCATACCTGAACCCGATGACCCTGAGGCCACCTGAACAGTTGTATCATTCTGAAACTGTTGACTTGGTCGCAACCAGGAAGTAGGAAAAGATGGTGGTCAAATGGTTTTCAAGCAAGTCAGGGTTTCTCAACCCTGGTCCTCAGCGCCCCCCTGCCCTGCATGTTTTCCATGTCTCTGCTTCAGCACATGGCTGCAGAAGGCTGTTACTCACTCACTCATTTGTGTCAGGTGTGTGGCAGCAGGGAAACACTGGTGTTTGAAAGGGCAACATGGAAAATGCAGGGCAGGGGGGTGCTGAGGACCTGGGTTGAGAAACACTGAAGCAAGTAATCACTAGTCCAGTGGTACTCACTCCTGGTCCTGGAGGGCCGATATTCAGCATGTTTTTGTTGTTTCTCTACTCCAACAAGCCTAATTCAGTGGTTGAATCACCTGGGCAGCAGCTCATCAGGCTCTGCAGAAGCCTGTTAATCACCTGCTGATTGAAATCAGGTGTGGTGAAGCAGGGTTAAAACTAAAACATGCTGGACACCGGGCCTGCTTACGTGTGTGTGTGCGTACGCGCACGTGTGTGTGTGTGCATTCGTGCGTGTGTGTGTGTGCGTGCGTGTGTGTGCATGCGTGTGTGTGCGTGCGTGTGTGTTTGTGTGTGTGCGTGCGTGTGTGTGCATGCGTGCTTGGGTGTGTGTGCGCACGCGCGTGTGTTTGTGCACATGTGTGTATTTGTGCGTGGGTGTGTGTGTGTGTGTGCATGCGTGTGTATGTATATATACGTCGTATCAGGCCTGTGCCTTCTAGTGTGAGTTCATCTCCGTTATTAATGCACAGAATCGACTACTATGAGAAAAGTAACCATAAACCCAACAGAACATTCACATCATCGTGTTATTACACAACAGACCTGAGGTTTCCTGGAAAACCCTAATAAACTATTTAAAAAGCTGTTTGTTTTGGGCTCATAGACAGACAGACAGACAGACAGACAGACAGACAGACAGACTGTGGTCTGTTTCTCCAGGCTTTTAGTGGAATATTTTTTTTACATTTTCTCTAAGTTGTATGTTTGACATTCTGACTTTCATGTTTACCAACATCATTTATCTTTTTCCTTTAACGTTCTGCTGTAATCTGGAACTATGTTGACTTTTGGACTCCTGGCTGATTATTTATTTATTTACATAAGCAGCTGAACTAATGCTGCCATACTAATAACTTTTAAATAAATCTTTACTGGTTGTTCTTTATCAGTAATCACTTTATATGTAAATGGAAAGTGTAACTAAAAAGGGAATTTTTCTGTCTGTTTATGTGAATTCATTATCTAAACAAAGTTGGATCCCTCTGTCAGCAGTCCTTCACTCTCAGCCTTTGGCAGCTGCTTAGCCACAGCACCACGGTTTGAGCTGTTAGGTAGATGATCCTCTTTCCCACAGAAATTCACACATAGGCCTTTTAATTTCCACAGGGACTGGGATGGGAACGTTGGCGGTCTCTGTAATAGATTCAGTATGGCACAACTGTTTATGCTGCTAAGAGTGTCCCAAATCCATAAATATTTCACATGCATAAGTAATGCTGTGTGTTGACTGTGGTGGTGCATGGACGCGGTCTCCTCGGCTAACATTAACATCATTTCCAATTAAGAGCAGACCCAATAAAAACAACAGGGAAATCCCAGGAAACAGAAAAGCTGATTATATCTGCATGTAACAGACGTTTATTAGGAAATTCTTTTTCTGTCATTACCACTCCTTGTTGTCTTAGCATGTGGCTATTGCTAATGGTAATAAAATGCAGCATTTTCAGTTAGAACGCTCGTTAGTCTCTGTTTAGATCCTAAACCTTTGCAGGGAGGGAGCTGATGTAATCGTACATTATCCCTGGCTAAAGGTGTGTGATTGAGGATTATTTTATTGGCAAACTGATCAAATCCGTTATCATCATATTTATCCCAGGTGCCATTTTCTCCATAAAGAACAAGCTCAATAAAGAAATTTGAGTAGTGGTTAGATGAGACAAAATGATCTGACTGGGAGGATGGGGATTCAGAATGAATGCATCCTTTGACTCCATTGTGTTTGGTTTCTTCCAGGAAGTTGTCATAACAGGCTTCTATCCTTCTGGTCAATACTGAAACAGCAACACATACAGTAAGGGTCCCTTTATTAGCGTTACCGTTGTTTTTAGGACAAAGGAGACAGATGAGATGTTTTACACAAGCTCAGGTAAAAACAGTATAACCTGCTTTCTATTTTTAGGTGGTGGCTGATAAATCAACCGACCAAATATGGAATGTACCAATAATCCTACATTTGATGAGACTTTATTTGAAGCTCAAGAACCACAATAACAAGTGCAGATATTGATTTTGACTTTGAAAAATCTGGAATAAAAGTCTCATTAGACCACTTCAAATGTAGAGAAAAGGATTTTCTCCGACACAATGCACACAGTTCAGGAGTTGGAAAATAATATTTTTCCAGCTTAGCTTACAGCTGTCTACAAGCCTAGCTTTCTTTATAATTTGATCCCTTTTAGATCACTGGCTTTATCCTTTTAATTCTGCTTTTTCAGCGCAGATAAAGCGGCGGACTAATTAGGCTGTTAAAAGAGCCATTTGGGGAGCGTAATATCCTGCTAGCCTTCTGTATTTTCTCTGCTTTATCTTTTATAGCAGAGACGTTAAGTGTTTTGGCAAAGCCTCATAGCCAGTAGCTCCAAAGTAAATGAGACTTTTTCTGGTTAAAATCCATCCACTGCTGCTGGAGAAAATTCAAGGATGGAGTTTAATCTTCTTGGGCTCCTGCCCAGCATGTGACTGATAAGCACTCCTTTAAATTGGTGCTTTCCAAACATTCTCGTGTCTGAAGACCCTTTGCAAGAACCCCCTTCTTAAGGACACATTGGATTTTTAAAAGCTTGTTTTATTACACTGTTCTAGAATTACACCATTCTCTTCTGTTTATTTGACTTTGGCTTGAGTAAAGAGTGAAATAATAACATTTACAGTCGATGCGTCAGTTTTCTGTGACAGTGAGTCTGTAGTGGTGGCCTCAGATGTTTGCCTCTAACACATTTAATTTGGTCGGTTGATTTATCACTCACCACCTAAAAATAGAAAGCAGGTTCTCCATTGGTTTTTTCTTGTTTTATACACAACGTAGCAAAGTTTTTTTTTTTTACCTTGCATTGCTGATAGTTTCAGTATCACACAGTCGCCATCTTCAGATCAGAAGATGGCGACTGTGTGATACCGAAACTGTCAGCAATTCAAGGTAAAAAAAAAAAATTGCTGTGTATAAAACAAGAAAAAACCAATGGAGATTGAAAAAACCTACAGAAAAAACATAACAAGTAGAAAGCAGGTTATACTGTTTTTGCCTGAGCTTGTGTAAAACATCTCATGAACCACTGGATGGAGTTGAATGGAGTCCACTTGATTTACGATAGCCACCACAGGTAATCGGCATTAGCAAACACAACAAGTCAGTCAATTGTCATTCAGCCCCTTTAGTTTATTTTCTTACACGTACAACATTAAATCCTCTCCTTCTAAGAGAAGGCTTGGCTGGTTTAATGTCCTACATTAAACGATTTCTACAACCATTTATTATGATCGGCCTCATTAAGCAGCAATAAAAAATGAACAGCGACCAAATGAGTGGTTAAAAAACTTACAAGCATCCACTTTATGAATAAGGACTAAGATAAGTCAGCATTCAGCCATGAACATGGATGAACCTGGTTTTCATTCAACAACAAAGAAAAACACACCAACTGTGGCACTTTCTGCATTTTTTAACACAAACTTCCAAAGTGAGCACTCAAAGGTAAAGTGTCAACAGGAGGAGCAGAAGTCAGATCATAATTCAAATGCATCAGTTCAACCAGGGTCTAAAGAGAAAACGTTACTGTAAATGAACCAGGTACCACTCACACAGCACAGGTAACTACTCCCCACCAACTTTACAAAAAAAAGTCAGCTAAGTCTCCAGCATAATTTCTTAGGATCCCGGACAAACCCCCAATTCTTACCAGAACTCTATTCTGATTATAGGAGCAGCAGTAGCTCAGGAGGTAGAGCGGCTTGACCAGTGATTGGAGGATTGTGGGTTAATTCCAGCTTCCACCAGGAATATTCTGCTGTTGTGCCCTTGGGCAAGACACTTCACCCAACTTGCCTGTGTTGGTAGTGGTCAGAGGGGCCGATGGAGCAAAATGGCAGCCTCGCTTCTGTCAAACCGCCCCAGGGTGTCTGTGGCTACGTAGTAGCTTACTATCACCAGCAGAGTGTGTGTGTGTGTGTGTGTGTGTGTGTGTGTGTGTGTGTGTGTGTGTGTGTGTGTGTGTGTGTGTGTGTGTGTGTGTGTGTGTGTGTGTGTGTGTGTGTGTGTGTGTGTGTGTGTGTGTGAATAATGGAAAGCACTTTGAGTGCCTAGAAAAGTGATATATAAATCCAATCAATTATTATTATTATTATTGTTATTATTGTTAGTATTATGATGATGATGATGATGATGATGATGATGATGATGATGATGATGATGATGATGAGCACCACCTGCTTTTCTTCTGTGACGTTTCTTCTGCTCATCTCTTCCAGTCTTCTCTGGTTGGTTTTCTGGTTTCCTGGACTCCTCCAGCCTCCCTCTGCACCTTCAAAGCAGGAAGGTTGTTCTATTTAAGCATTTCTAATTCATTTATGAAACATATCAAATCTTTTTCTTCTCCAGTGTTCAAACTGCATTCATTAACATTGCTCAATAAACCATATTTTCCTTTTATCTCTTGGGTTTATTATTGCACCAGCGCTCATATTTCAGATTGTATCTATCAAATCTTTTCTGAAAACAAGCCCTGGAGAGGACACCACACAAAATGTTTTTGCTGAAATGATTTGACAGCATTGTTCATTGATACGATGATGCCAGCAGGTTTGCTTTTAATTATTTATTTTGTCTTTTTTTTTATCACAGATTAAAAACACAAGAAGAAAATGTGAGGAAGAGTTAGTCATTAAAAGTTGACCAAGTGAGACGAGCCCCTGGTTAAGCTGCCTCTGGCTGCTCTCAGACCAGCATCAGGCCAGCGACGTCCCACAAAGGTGTGAACTGGTAATGCATGAAGATGGCGAAGTGGAACTAAAGGGTGATATGTAAATATGTTAATATGTAAATGAGCATAAAATGTTTGTTGTTGCTGCTGTAAAGCACACTGAGATGCCTTTGTGTAGGAAATGTGCTATATAAATAAAGCTGTCTTGTCTTGTTAAATGCCTCAGCATCCCAGAGAGAAACTGGGGAGAGTTGCTAGGCAGAGAGATCATCATCATCAATAACACTCGGGTTCATAGTACAGAAAAGAAAAGGAGAATGAATAAAAAGATTTTAAAAAGGGATAATAAAACCCACAGCGTCCTAACTTTAGGTTAAAAAGCCAAGGATTCCACAACTTAGAGTAACACCCAACGGAGCTAAAATCAGGCTCAGATAGAGATATACATGTACTGTTTGTTGAGTGTTTACACATACAAAAGTACATGAGATTGCACTAAGCATCCTGACAGGTGGGTGCACCAACGCTGACAAACATCTGCTCCATCAGCCTCGTTCTGTCGTCGTTTCCACATGCTGCCCTTGTTGCTCCTCCACAAATGGCCAGTGTACAGAGCTTTAAACAGTCTGATCTTTACTGGAGCAGAGCTCGAACCAGATTTACATCTCAGCATGTTAGCTTGAGCAAACATTAAGCAGCATTGTCTGTAGATATCATCACACAGAGCATCAGAGATAAAACAACGAAATAGCCACAGTGTAAGCCTGAAGAGCAGCCCTATATGGAGAAAATGTCACCAGATCATCTGCATACATCAGATTAACTGATCCTGCCACACCATCTTTGGTGAGTGATTAAACACAGGTGATGTCTGGGCTCTCATCCTCTACCTGTGTGACCCAACCTCAGAATAGAAGGACGTTTTTAAAAAACGGATTTTACGTGATTCTGTGAGGATATCTATCAGACTATAGCTGGAGTCATGTTACTCGTTGTTTCTGTCAGATAATTCTCCTCATGTAGAACAAAAAAACAACCGTACAAACGAACACATTAATGCCTCTAGAAGAGATTTGAGCCTCGGTTTTTAGAACAGCCTGATCACCATGGGGACTCTAGATCAATAAATGCTGGCCTGCTTTTCATTCACTAGCATAGAAAGCTTGTCATATTCTGTTTTAAAAAAGGGGGAAAATAAACTAAAATTCAAATTTGAACATTTTGATGCTGTTTTCAAAATAGTTTTATTAATTCAGAAACGTCTTTGTGTTCCCACCCCCCAGACTCTTTTTTTTTTGCTTCACTCCTTTTATTTTATCTTCTGTTCCTCCTCATCCTCAGATATACATATTTTAAGTAGATGCACTGGCATCCTCTGAGCAGTTGGAGTTCTTCCAACCATTTTCTGTGACAGCACCATCTATCTGACCCACAGGCCATCTCATCTCTTCCTCCGGGGCTCCAGACACTCTATAAGATTATCATATATATATCTTGACATTTGAAAGGAAAATCCCGATCTGAGGCTTGGCTGTGGCTGATAGTTTGAGAAGATTATCTGGTGTCGATGTGTGACGGGGTTACAGATTCAGACCGAGCAGACAAAAGGGAGCGTCAGAAATAGTCTATAATCTAACAACTCCACAAAAACACAGTTTCTGGCAGTCAAGCTGTCCTTCTTTCCTGTACAAACATGTAATACCTACAACAGCCCTTCAAATGTCTACAGATGGTGTTTTTAACCCAGAGCTTCCAAACCTCACAGGCTCCTCCATGATCGGCCCGGAACAGAAGTGTGGGGGAACCTTGTCTGAATTGTAGATTGATGCATTAAGGTCAGCACCTCCTCAGCCATCTCGCTCTACTGTTAGCATTCTGATTAAAGCTATGAAGTTATGGGGCAGTGTGGAGCAGTGTGCATGCAGGGACCAGTTTCCCTCACACACTGTGTCTGGACATTAGTTCCTGTTTTTCTTTGTGCTGCACATTTACATAGCAGCCACACACACTTCATCTGTCGTGACTTTATATTCTAAAGCTGATTCACGGTAAATAAACAGATTTGTGGATGATGTGGTCCTCTTGGCTTCATCAAACTAGGAGCTTCAGCTCTTGCTGGGGAGGTTTGCAGTTGAGTGTGAAGCAGCTGGGCTGAAGGTCAGCACCTCCTAATCCAAGGCCATGGAGCAGAACTGGAAAAGGGTGGACGCAAACTCTGGGTCAGGAAGGTCCCACCTTTAAAAATATCTGCTGGTCTTCATGAGTGAGGGGAGGAGGGATCGGACTCTTTGGGGTGAAGTGTCTTACCCAAGGACACAACGACTGTGGCAGACTGAGTCAATCAATCAGTGTTTATTTGTATAGCTTTACACTACCCAGAGGGTGCCAGTAGAAACAACAATAAAATAATTAAGAACCACTATAAAAGTAATAAAAATCAGAGCCATTTTAAAGACGGCAAAATAATAAATAAAAATAAGAATGCCAAAATCAAGAGCACAAGATTAAACACAACACTCCAGGATATCCAAAAGCCATGTGAAACAGGTGTGTGACTGGGTGTGTCATGAACCTGCAACCCTATGGTCCACGAAGAGGACAGAATTCTCATTTTCAGTTTTAAACCATGTTACAGCCCCTGGCTGTTTTGTGATTTGTATTTTAAACTTTTTCTCTGTTTTCCTCCCTTTCCTGAGTGTGTGAGTGGAGAGCACCTGCAGCACCTGGCTCCACTCCCACTAATTGCCTCCACTTTGAGTGTGCCAGCTGTCCCAGATGAAAATCAGCCCTGCCACTGTTTAAAAGCCAGCCAGTCCGTTGTTTCAGAGAGCAGCAGGACAGAGAGGATCTCTGTTCTGTTGTCTCCCCGGCGGTGTTAATTTTCTGTGTTTTGTGTGATTTCTCTAGTTTGGTCTCATGTTAATGTTTAAGCAAACGTTTGGGTGTTAATTTTGGATAACCGTTTGAGAAGTAATTGTGGGTCAACTATTCATTTGAGTGACAGTAATGTGATGTCTTTTGAGAATCACCTCAGTTTAGGGTTTGGTTTGCTATTAGATTATGAGACCTTTGTTAATTCTGTTTGCCCGCCGGTTTAGTTTGTGTTTTACATTTATTTACTTTTTGTAAATAAAACATCTTACCATGATTTGAACACCAGAACCTGCCTCCTGTATTGTTACCCCAGGCTGTCTAGGGGGGCTGGGTCGTAACAAATGGGGCTTTGGGATCAAAAGATCCCGGACGAGCCCCCATTTGGGAGGAAAACAGAGGAAAAGTTTAAAATACAAATCACAAAACAGCCAGGGGCTGTAATAACCAGTAAATGAAGAATTATGTGGTTCTCTGGGTGCTCTGGCTGGGAACCCTGGATGAATATCACTGGTGTTGATTCTCTCATCGTCTTAATCAGCTGAATAATGAATTTAGTTCATGAAGACATCTCATTTCCAGACAACAATATAGGAAAACTGTTATTTTATAGTTTTCTACAGAAGAAAACGAAGTTGTTTCCACCTAATGAAGGTTGAAACTGTAATGCTGTCTGCCTAACTCTAACCTTTGTTTGTTTTCATCCTCTGTGCTTCTCTTCATCTAATTTCCTAGGAGTGTTTTTATGTATTTCCTGCATGTTTCATCAAGCTTTAATCACGTTAAGTGTTAGCTTAATGTTTGATGAACGCTCTGCTGATAAACGTCTCCGTCTGGATGCCGTCGCCTGCCTGTCTGTTCAAGTCTCTAATAAATATGGTTAAATATAAGTGTGAAAATATCATTTCCCAGAATGCCTTCACCGCTCCATCTTTAGCTCTTCCTCGCTTATCTCTACCCAACAATGTCCTGAATATGTCAATTAAGAGCTTGATGCTAATATTTCTCTGTCACATATTGCTGTCGTTCTGCCCCACCTTCTTCCTGCTGTCACTCCTTTGTCCACTCATTGTGTTGAACTGAAATGTACATTAATCACCAGAACTCCCACTGCTGAAACCGTCTCATTTATGGCTCTGACATCCCTCTTAATCACACTCCACTCTTCGCTTTGAAGAGCTCGTATTATGTGTGAATCAAATTCGTATCACCCGAAATGTCTCACTTAACGCCGTCTGCCACTTCCTTAATCAGCTCCTCACACTTCTCAATCTAAACCGCCGCAGAGGCTCCACGTCAGCCGAAACAATGATGCTGTTGGTTTTTATTAGCGGGACGCAGCGCATCACATCAAATATTAACAACGTGCCCGCTGGGTAGCTGCAACTTGACAACGCGAGTGAGGAAATTGAGTTGGAAGGGCTGATGTTTTGTGTTGGAAGGGGGCTTGTAATCAGTGTCTGACTTCATTAGGATGAGACGATGCTGATGAATTACAAAGAGCTGCAAGCTTTAGTGGATGTTTAGCATTTTTCTTACATCATCACATCCACATTCCAGCCCCGTGTGCCCAACGTGTAAAAGGTGATTTTCCTCTTCTACTTCCACATTGAATGACATAAAGAGAAAATCTGGAGCTGGAGGTGAAACGTTTTCTCATAAGTTGTCGTTGCTGTTGTTCGGCAGGCGCTCTGCTCAGCCAAATCGGGTGATGCGTTTGGATGTCGGTGCTGCAGGGAACATTTATTTGTAGATGACAAGTTCATCATGTAACTTTCTTTTAACCATTTAACTTTTGATGGTCATGTCGGATCTTCTGGCTTTTAGAAATCTAGAGCTGAGTTAGGTTGTGTCAGAACTTTTTCACACATTTTATTAAAATCATTGTGTGATTTTTATCTGTAAAGGTGTTGTCAAAATGACCTCTACTGACCTTCTTACCTACACCTAGAACTGATGCAGAAGTGACCTCTGTTTAAAAGACCTTTCTCATTTTCATTCAGTCACGTATTAAAATCTGTCATTGTTTCTTCTCTGAAGGCCAGGAGCTGCTGAATAATAAAATGACATAATAAGCTGATTAGTCTGCAGGATGAAAACAGCATGTACCCAGCAGTGAGACTGTTTTTGCAGTATGTCTCGAATGTTTTTAAATGTAGCTTATCAAAGTGTTTTTTGGGACTTTTATTGTGAAGGGATTGGAGAAAGTTGCATCTCAGTTTCACTCTGCTGATGCTACCCGGATGCAAACCGGATGTTTACCTGATGCTAACCCAATTTTAACCTGATGCTAACCTGATGTTAATCTGATGCTAACCTGAAGTTAATCTGATGTTAATCCGATGCTAACCCGACGTTAACTGGATGCTAACCAGACTCTAACCTGATGCTAATCTGATACTAAACAGACGCTAACCTGATGTTAATCTGATGCTAACCTAATAGGGAGCCTAAAACTCCTCCCCTTCCGGTTGGCTCATGGGTCCTGGGAAGAATGAAAAAATGAATGCAAGTCAGTGGGGCTAAAAGAGCTTTTTCTAATCCGCTTTGCCTTATCCCTGATTCACACATATGTTGTACTTCTATTTAAATTAAAAGTAATGATGTGTGTTTTGACTACGCCTGTCATGTACTTTGAGATTTATCAGCTTGTAAAAATTCGTAATTACTATGACAGACGTCAGCACGTCGCAATTATGACTTCACCACAGAATCTCCTCTGCCCTAGCGTAGCTGCTACTGACCACCAGGCCAGATTTATGGTGGTTCTTTCCTCCTGAAAGAAGGATTCGAAGCTCGCTAAACATACAGCCATTTTTCCTCTGCTCTTCTTCGTGTCTGGTTCAATGGCATCAATTTGCTGATGCCCATTTGTAGTCCTGGACGTATTTTTACACAAAACCTAACATACGTTTTGCCGCCGTTCAAAAATAGGCGCTTTCTTGGCATTGAAATGTGTCTTTAAAATTCACGGACATCATATGTGAAATCCATGGCATCTAACAAATGGGATTAGAAAATAGCTTTTATAGCCCCATTGACTTGCATTCATTTTGTCGTTCTTCTAGGGACCAAAATGCCTTTATTGTCTTCTTTTTTTTAGCTCTTCTAAACTCAAATTCTCTGTTTATAGTAGTGGAAAAAAGACAAACAACCTCAAGTAAAACTAAGAAAAAGAAACACAACAGGATCCCTGCTTTAAATATAGCCTAACTATAAAGCATTTCAAATTGCTGGTGGACCCACCCCCCACCCCCCCATTCTAAAAAGAACTGCTTAATTTTCTGTGAAGACTAACAATATAGTAATAAAAAACAGGCAAGTAATACTAAGAGATGAAACGTAAAGGCTACATCAGTCCTTCAGCTACAGGAAAGCACCAACAGCACAGAGAGCAGCCTAATTAGTCCAGTCAAAGATCTGTGGCAGTTAAGAGGAACAGAGGCGAGTAACTGGGCAGAGGCTGGAGGAGGTTTTCTCCCCTTTTGTCTTGGCTCCCAGCTCAGTGTTACTTCATTCATTTTAAATACTGCATTTGTCTGCCCTCCAAATGAGCCCTTTGGGATATACTATATGGATCATAACAAACATCACTGATCATGGTTTGATCATTTCTAAAAATTTAAATATTTATGTCATCCAAGGTTTTAGTGAGCCGCTTTAATAGCAGGCATGTTTATTTTTAAATCCTTGCTATTTATTTGCTATAAGAAGCTACACAAGAAAAGCATCCAGAAGCCTGATCTGTCATGAAAGCTCAAACGACAGCGGTTTCCTGGACCCTCCCTCCCCAAACACAAATGGAATCCTGCTTCTTCTCACAGAAAACACATTTTCATATCGTTTTTGCTCAGCAGGATGTGAAAATAAAGTATGAATTCACAAAGCCAGATGTCCAACCTCACACTCACAAAAATCAACTGTCTGCCTAAATCACAGCGACTCACCTCTACGCTTCACGCATGGAGACTCACCAAATTTTATCATACATCAGATATGGTTTTAAAATATTCATGCAAATGCAAAGCACATAAAGACATTCACAAACACACTTTCTCTTTCTCTCTCAGGCGGGTTCAAGGTGAATATACATCAAATATGTATGACAGCACATGGTGGTGACGTGTTCATTATTTATACTTTTCTCCCATTCCCAACAACTCAAACACCAGGATGAATCTGTAGCGCGTGTCAATTAAAATGGAAACCCTTAGAGGTGTGGCAGGGAGAAGAAGAGCAAAGACCTTTTCCTGGAAACGCAGCCAGGGAGGGGTGTCTGAGGATAGTCCCGACCTGTTATGATGCTTCATTAATACTTTCATAACGGACAACATTTGTTAACCAAATTATAGTTTCTGTTCTATTTTTTATGCAAGAGCTATTTTGATTCTTCCCCATCGGCTCAGCCAGGAGGAAGAGAACATTTTAAAATAACCAGATGTAAGAAAAGGTTAAACGTTAGTTTATTTGTTTAGTGATACTTTTTTCTTTTCTCAAACTCAGTGTAGAAAATAAAGGTTCAACAATAACGGTAAAACTAGATCAGATTAACAACAACAGTAACCCACTGAGGGCCTCCCTACCAACAACTTCTAAAACAAACAATGTAACCAAACTTCTTCCAACAGTTAAGCAAACATTAATTGTCAACTCAAGGAGTTGTTAAATCAAAGAGAAGAAACAAGAGGACTACGGAGAGTATGGCCAAATACTAGTTTAGTGGGTCTGAATCAGCAAAAAACACCTAGGGTATCCCTTCATCCTGGTCCTTTTGAGTTTCAGCACATTTGCATGGTATAGACTTTAACCTCTGATGCCATCGTTCTAAGGCTCTTTGGTACTTTGGAGGATAAGGGCTGGAGACAGCATGTTGCATGTTTAACTCTTAATATCTGTTTAGGTGGTCAGTTTGGATTATTTCTGGAAGACCGAAGGTAGAGAAAAACTTTGTCATGGCTTTAGTCACTGAACTGGAGGTAATCCTAGGTAGCAGAATAGCCTCAGGATAACGAGTTGATTTCCAGTTCTTGTGCGAGGAAGTAGGCCAACACAATCAATAAAGAGTGTCTCAAATGGCTCTCCTACCACGGGTATTGGTTAGAGAGGAGAAGGGGGAATAATTTGGTTAGGTTTGGCAGGCTCACACGTTTTCAGACCTGGCCAGTAAAAGTGTTTTGGTAAGTCTTAGTTACTCCTAAATGTCCTGCCCAACCATCTTCATGCTAGGGACAACACTTGGTTTCTGTACACAGAAGGAATCACAATTTGATTTATTACATTCCGGGAAGCATCGGGAAGCACAATAGGGCACCACTTTCTTATTAACACTCCATCATCAATATAGAAGGCTACTGACTCTGTTCCAGCATTGTCATCATTTACCACACCTGTGAAACGTTTAGTAGGGTCCGCTTTCTGAGCTTCACCTAGCTGTGCATGTGTGATTGGTAGTGATAGTCCAACAGTTTGTGGTCCATCTGGATCAGATGTAAGGTTAGCTGTAGACTCTTCTGCAGTGATAGCTGTTTTTTAGTCATCTGAAAAAATCATTGTCACGATGAGGTGGACCCATGTGTGGTAGAGCTGGACCAGGAGGCAAAAACAGCAAATTAGGAAGACTAAAAACTGGTTTAATGAATAATGGCAGGTAAGAGGGCACAACTGGAGCAATGTAACAGGGTGAACACACGACAATGATCCGACAAAACAGGGAGGTATAAATACACAAGGGTAATCAAGAACACCTGGGCAGGTTAACAAGGGGCAGGTGAGTCCAATAAGCAACTAACGAGGGGAAAATGAGACCAAGAGTCAGGGGAAGTGCAGCAGATCCTGACAAACATGAGTATACTGTTAGACAGGTCAACATCAGTTTCTGAGTTGTTCTTTACCTTCTGAGATCGAGTGAGAACACATAATGGGTTTACACTGGTCTTCTGGGGTTCTGTCTCTTTGGAAAACAAAGGACATCGAATTCCTCTAGCGCTGCTTCTGGGACACATCCTAAATGTGACGCTAATGCGATTGGTGGAAACGCACCCATCCACTGCGTACTATGCTATGATGGATGATATGATGCTATGCTATGATGGAAGTTACGCTATGCTTATGTGTCGGGTGGAAAGGCCTGGTAAGTAAACACGTACATTTATATAGTTCATCTAAGACATAAGGAACTTCATGAAGATGACTGGAAATAACCTTTAACTCTTTCAGATTGATGAGCAGCAATGGTTACTCTTGATCAATATTGTCATTCTCCCCTGGGAAAAGTGTAAACACCTCACCAGCAAACAGCCTAAATGATAGATTTTTATAAATATTGATGATCAATCAAGTACATCTGATTAACAGCAGGCTTCCAGACATTAACTGGAAGCTTCATCTGTTTTCTCTTAGCTGTAATAATAACTGTTGGCTAATAGCAAGTAGCTGAAATGACATTTTTTCCTGCAATGTGACTTTACTTACTTTTTAGGCTCAGGTGAGGAGTACAGAAATACCCAAGAGGCTCAGACTTGACCCGCTGCTCCTCCACACTGAGAAGAACCAATTGATGTGGTTCAGGAACATGATTAGGAAGCCCCGGAGCACGGCTCTTTAGAGGTTTATCTGGCACGGTCAGCTGGTGTAGGCCCTGGCAGAAAGGTTTTCAACAGCGTCGTCCACAAGTGTGTGTGTGGATGAATTTACTCTCAAAAGTCACACATCACACACACACACACACACACCAAGCACTCTGTGGTGAAGCCAGATGAATTAAAGGTCGGTGTCCTGGGCTAATAGCTTCAGCTGCTGACTTTTCTGTCCAGCCTTGAACAAAATCAAGGATTAGAGCACACATGCAGATGCACAAAATAAACCACCTGTGGTTTGCTTTCAAACACACATCAAATACTCAGCTCTGATGATCTGCATCAGAAAATAAATGGTAACTGGCCTGTATTTGATATAGTGCTTTCTAGGGTTTTACAACCCCCCAAGGTGCTTTACAACACAGTCATTTACTCACACACACATTCACACGCTAATGATGATGAGATACGTAGTAGCTACTGCTGCCATGGGGTACACTGACAGAGGCGAGATCCTCCGATCATCAGCAGGAAAACAAATCAAATAGTTCTGAATAAAATTTGAAGAGTCAAAATTTCACATTTTGTCTCATAAACTGTAAATGAGGTGAGACTGGAGGTAACTAAAGACTCTCTGGCCACAAAGACTGATATACGTCTATGATATGCAGACAAAACCTTAAACATGAGCCTCAGACTAGGACTGGACAATCACTTGAGTTTTAGAAATATCTTCATATATTTTCACACAAGACAGAAGACAACCCAATAAAGTTTCTATCATAAACATAAAACAACAACATAAAAGAGCAACCAGTGAATTAGTGATGAGGCTGTCTAGAGGGAACCGGTTCTTACGGCTCGACTCGCTAAAATGAGCCAGCATTTTTGGCTCTAAAACAGCTCTGACATTTTTTGTTTCTTAAATTAATTCATCACCAGAAAATATATGGCCTGGCCAGCCATACCAATGCTTCCGTATGGGAAGCAATGGGTCTGATAACGCTCCTATTCAAATAACCCCCCCTCCCTGAGAGTTCTCACCAAGCCAATCAGCGCTGAGCAGCGTACGTCACACACTGCGACGCTCAGTTTCTCATAAACAACTGCAGCTCGTTCCTCTGTTCTAAATGACTTGGACATGTCTTTAAAACCACAACAAGAATCAGCGCTAAAAGCCTTCCCTCTAAAGAAAGATGTTTGCACTGTGTTACCCACAGACATATATACGTAGACGCCTCGTGGACTGGCGCTGCCGTAGTGGCCGGCTGCCATCTTGGATGGGTCGCCATTTGCTCCCAGTGCATTCATTTCTACTGAGGAAGGTGCTTACCCAGCCTAAAACACATATCGTGGTGTCACCTTTACTGGCGCTAATGGAGCAACAAGTAAAAAAAAGCTGGGGTTAACTGCAGTGCAGCCCGGCGTGAACAGTGAGAGGGAGATTGTTAGCAGCGCTCCTTTGACGCCATCCTTGACTACAGCTAAAAAACTACAGCGTTGCCTGATAAGTCGTCATTTCTGCCTTTTTTCTGATTGTTATTTTTTTTTTGAGCTGGCTAGTCCCACCCCTCATGGTGCTCGCTGCCTCTGAGTAGCTAGTCCCGCCCCTCATGGTGCTCGCTGCCTCTGAGTATCCAGACTAGTCCTCTGTGTAGAATAGACAGAGGGAGAGTCTGGCAGGCCAGGCTAGAAAATACATACAATTGTGTGTAAAATAAATTACTAATCTATAAACATATCAATGTTTATAATCTTTATTATGTAAATAATTCTTTTATTCTACATGAACGATTGGTACAAAAACACATTATAAATGACAAAAACGAACCCTGTAAGTAAAATATTTATTAACTTTGAACTAATAGAGCCAGTTCCATACAATATTCCCCTTTGCATGTTCAACACTCCACCCTTGAATTGTCAGTGTAGTTAAAATGTGTCCAAATCTTGGTGCCTTTCCTGCTCTCACTCATTTCCTCACCTTTCTGCAGCGCTGTGTTTTCCCTCAGATCTGTGCCTGTCTGTATAGGCATCATGTTAACCGGGGACTAGCATGCTGGATGGTGGGATCATTCACGAGTAGCTCCTTCTTTCACATTGAGAAGAACAAAGAAGTCCCTGTGATTACTACAAAAATGATAAAATGTCAGCCTGTTTCATTATTCCCTGATCTTCCTCTTCTCTGTTTGATGAATACACCCGGGTTGAAATATCGAGTGGGAGGATTCTCAACAGAAAAATACAAGCTAACTTTTCCCTTCCTCTCCTTTGCCATTGTCAAGGTCTCTCTTGTCCCTGGTGTCAGCAGGTCCCATTCATGAGTGGGCGTCCCCACATCCTGTTACACAGCTGGAGCACTACTCATGTCTCCTCTCTGACATCCATGTCTTACCTTCATTTTTCTTCATACTTTCACAACTAAACCTCAGCCCTAACATCCTTTTATTCCTTGTGTTTTCATGCAGCCCTGTCTCCATAACGATGTTCAACATTAACTTTAGCTGTAATCATGTTGTAATCATTAAAAAAATATGAAAGGCTAATCTTTAGTGATTTTATCTGATTGCAGACATGTAATACAGTTATAAAGTTCTTTTGACTCAAAATAAAGCACAGGTCACCTAAAAAAGAGGAACTACAACCTTACAGGAAGCCTGTCAGGGCTTAGCTGCAGAGACACACACACACACACACACACACACACACACACACACACACACACACAGAAGTTACTTTTATCAGTTGCTTTAATTCAATATCAGCCTTGGAGCTGTTTTTCCAAGTTCCTAAAAATTCCCAGACAGTAACAAGAGCCCGGGTCTGGAGGGAACTGCTAATGGGCGTGGCCGGAGGCCTGGACCTTCTCTAAGGCTACTGAGAGGTAACTGGTCCCGGAGGAGGTAGGCTAGGACATCTGAGACAGGTAGTTCATTCTGGGTGAGTCCCTCCACACACATCAGCCTGATCATTTCCACTGGAATCCTGTTGTGGGTTCTGTTTCCCCCAGACCAGGTGGAAGTTCTGACCCAAGAGACGGAGGACTGAGAAGGAGTATATCCTGTGTCAGACGGAATAACTCCCATGATCCCTAACTGATGTTAGGGTTTGGAGCTGGAACTGAGAATGAGAAGTTCCACCTTTTCTGCTATTTTTGTTGCTAGTAGTCGGCATTAGGTCCTCAGTTATTCAATCTTTATATAAATGACCTATTTAATGTATCTCTGTTTTTGAAAAGTATACTGTTTGTTGATGATACAAATATATTTTATTCTTCCTTTTGTCTACTTACAGAAACTCCAGGTAAGAAGATCCCGGATGAGCCCCCATTATGTTACACCCCTTCTTGCCTAGGGTATCCAGAAGGAAGTAACACAGGAAATAGATATATGGTGGGGAAGAACCAATAACCCAGTACCAGTTTACAAAGGTTTATTTTAACAAAAGGAGTCCATAGACAAAAATACAAGGTTGTTAACTGCATACCAAACAAAGGGCGACTCCTCAGACTACATAGCAGGGAGGTAAAACAAGACAGAACTAAACTGATACCCAAACACTCTAAAGATAACTAAAATCAGGACAAACGCTAAACAGAAATGAATCTGCAGCTCAAAAGCTCAACTAACTGTGATAATGACAAACTAAACAAAGCAGGTTCAACAAGTTCTCTTATTACAACAAAAGTTCCTCTTAGCAAAAGAAAAACACAACTAGAATGCCAAAGAGGATAAAAGACCAAAATCTGAATTACTTCAGCTGAATCCTATGAGCTACCATCAGAATCACAAACACACCATCTGAGAGAAAACCAGACTAGCTCTGAATTCCCCCCATGCTCTGGAGTAACTCTTCCTTAAAAAGGCTGCTGATTTGTTTCAGCTGGTGTGTTTACAGATGCAACACCACAGCGTGCCTCTCCCCATTTTGCTGAAACGGGGCAGACTGGAAAAGGAGAGTGTGCAGCCGACAGGAGCTATCCGTGGTGCTTAACACAGAAGAAAAGGAAATAGTGCAGCCAGCGGGAGCTATCTGTGGTGCTGAACTGAGAACAGCCGGGGATTGTAACAATTTATAAAAAATAGCAGCAGAAAATAACATTTTAGACTATTCTGAGTGGTGAATTGTGCTTTTTTTAGAACAGGCCTGGAGGTACCTTGGTGCCCATGGGCACCATGTTGGTGACCCCTGCTCTAGACCCTCAATGAACAGCCACAATTGTAAAATAAGTAGACCTTTAACTCTGTAAATAATTCTAAATCCCAGATTTTACCATTATTTGCAACAACAGATAAAATAAAATTCAATAAAAAATAAAAATCCAAATTGAAACAACATATCTAAAACACAAAAATGTACTTCAAATCTGTGTTGAGTATTTATCGTTAACAATTAACTGATTAAATTAAATGAATTTCTTGTGTTAAATATTCATGGATTTGAGCTGACAATGAAATGCCACTGGGATGAGGGGTCATCCAGAACTTGGTGATCCTAGAGTGTACTGGGAGGAAACTGGACCTCATTTCACCTTTCACCTGAAATGCTTCCTCACTTCTGAGTTAAGTAAATTGAAGAGTTCTTTTTTCATTCTTTCTGAGGATAATGAGCTGTAACTTCATCTTTTGGACTAATGAACAGCAGTAGTTGTTGCCTGCTTGCCAAGTCTTTTAGGAGCATATGGTAAATTGTAATAGCTAGCATTTCCCTGTATCAGCTAATCCAAATTGCTTCATATTTGCTATGGTTGGTTTGGTTCTATAAAGATGAATCCCTTCTCTTGTTTATGCATTCAGCACCATCAGAACTGGATCAGTTGTTTCATTCTGCTAAAAGTCATAAAATACATTGAAGGAATTTCTCAGCTGTTCAAGTTGGCTAATACACTGCTCACAAAAATTAAAGGAACACTTTAAAGAAACACATTAGATACATCAGATCTCAATATGAAGTTGGATATCCATACAAATAACGACAGGGCAATGTCTTAGGAACAAAAGGATGCCAAGTCTTTTAATGGAAATAAAAGTGTTCAGCCTACAGAGGGCTCAATTGTGTAGACACCCTAAAATCAGAGTGAAATGAAGATGTGGCAGGCTAGTCCATTATTTCAAAAACTTCATTTCTGCAACTCAAAATGCTTTTCAGTATCTTGTGTGGCCCCCACGAGCTTGTGTGCATGCTTGACAACGTCGGGGCATGCTCCTAATGAGACAACGGATGGTGTCTTGTGGCATTTCCTCCCAGATCTGTGTGAGGGCATCCCTGAGCTCTTGTACAGTCTGAGGAGCAACCTGGCGCCGCCTAATGGACCGAAACATAATGTCCCACAGATGTTCTATTGGGTTTAAGTCAGGGGATCATGAAGGCCATTCAATTGTTTCAATTCCTTCATCCTCCAGGTACTGCCTGCATACTCTTGCCACATGAGGCCGGGCATTGTCGTGCATTAGGAGAAAACCAGGACCTACTGCATCAGCGTAGGGTCTGACAAAGGGTTCAAGGATTTCATCTGGATACCTTATGGCAGTCAGAGCACCATTTCCTAGGCAGTAGAGGTCTGTGCGTCCCTCCATGGATATGCCTCCCCAGACCATCACTGACCCACCACCAAACCTGTCATGTTGAACGACGTTGCAGGCAGCATAACGTTCTCCTTGTCTTCTCCAGACTCTTTCACGTCTATCACAGGTGCTCAGGGTGAACCTGCTCTCGTCTGTAAAAAGTACAGGGCGCCAGTGGCGGACTTGCCAATTCTGGTGTTCTTGAGCAAATGCCAGTGGAGCTCTACGGTGCTGGGCAGTGAGCACAGGGCCCACTACAGGACGTCGGGCCCTCAGGCCATCTTCATGAAGTCTGTTCCTGATTGTTTGGGTAGAGACATTCACACCAGTGGCCCTCTGGAGGTCATTCTGTAGGGCACGAGCAGTGCTCAGCCTGTTCCGCCTTGCACAAAGGAGCAGGTATCGGTCCTGCTGATGGGTTGTGGACCTTCTACGGCCCTGTCCAGCTCTCCGAGAATAACCGCCAGTCTCCTGAAATCTCCTCCATGTTCTGGAGATTGTGCTGGGAGACACATTAAACCTTCTTGCTGCAGCACGTGTGGATGTGCCATCCTGGAGAAGTTGGACAACCTGTGCAACTTCTGTAGGGTTAAGGAATCGCCTCATGCTGCCAGTAGAGATAATTACTCAAGCCAAAACTAGCACGAGTGGAAAACCAGCCAAAAAAGATCAAGAGGGAGAAACTTGAAATGACCTCCACATGTTAAACCAGTCCTGTTTTGAGGGTTTTGTAATTGTTGCCACTTTAGTGCACCTGTCGTTAAGTCCATGAACACCAATACAGCTGAAAGTGATTAACAATGCCCTCAGCTGCTTAATCAACCAGAAAATTATCAGACAGGTTTAATTGATTTCATGCCAGGCCCAATAAAAAAAGTGTTCCTTTAATTTTTNTTTGTTTAAAACTGCTTTTACTTAAATCTTTTATGTTTTATTCATTTTTCTAACTAGTATTTATAATAATCTTTCATTTGTTTTATCATTTTTATAATTTTATGACTTTCTGTTTTCTGATTTTTAATGATTTTATGATATTCTGTTGTTTTGTTTTAAGATCATTTTATGATGACTTTATTACTTGTTTTGTTGATCTTTGTGAAGCACTTTGTGATTCTTTTTCTGTGATAAGTGCTACACAAATAAAAATGACTTACTTACTTACTAATTTGAGATTATAACCTGGGGGGTCTCAGATTAACGCTGTGATAAACACAGATGTGTTTGTGCAGCTCAAGCTGTCAGCCTTCAGCTTCACGGGCTTTGAAAGAAAAAGTCAGTTTGTTTTAAACATCTAGAACAGTAAAAGGTAAATGTTCTGTTGTTGGGTGTTTGGCTGAGAGCATACGTATGACATCATCCAGGAGTTTCATCGTGTTGATTAGAGCTGCTGCAAACTGTTAGGAGTGACACCAAACATTAAGTCTCATTAGGAGTCATTTTCATAAAACACACTGAACTTTCCAGTGACACCTCTAATGGATCAGTTTAATTTTATTCTGTTTAATTTTTTATTCTCTCTAAGTTTAATCATCTTAAATGTTATTGATCCTGTGAAACGTCTTGGGATTTTTGTCTTCAGGCGCTTTATAAAAATCCTTTCTGCTTCTTGTTTTTGATCTCAGATATAAAAGCTAATAAATGACGTCACCTTCACACACGATGTCTAGCCAGCTGTTATTCAAAGACCTTTTAAGAACTCTTAAATGCAACAGACAGTGTGTGTGTGTGTGTGTGTCCTTACACCAGGGTCAGAGTTTGCTTAAATCTGCCACATTTTCCCAACAAGGTTTGAGTAAAAAAGTAACTTATGTAATTTTTAGACCATTTTGAGCGTAAGCAGCTTTAGAAATGAGCTGGTTAGCTCTTTCAGCAGAAAATGTGGACAACTGAATATTTTTAGCACAAACACGAAAGTTGAATGAATCTGAACAATAGGGATGTGTATTGGTAAAATCCTGGCGATAAAATACGTATCCCGATACAGGGGAGACGATACGATATATCACGATATATTGCGATACATTCAGCCAGAAAATTCAATAAACAGTCCAAACTGATACGTAACATGTTTAACATGCGGTATCTGAACCATAACAGAGGGATTTACATTTCAATGGTGGAAACAAAACCCATTGCACACTGCTGCCAACTAGTGGTCGGCGTTTGAATTGCACTAAAAGAAAAGAAAATACACAAATGTTTGCATGTAAATTCTTCCAAAAATTCGATACATGGCTTTTGAATATCGATATAATATTGCAGAATAAAATATCATGATATATTGCCATATTGATATTTTCTTACATCCCTAATGAACAAGTCAAAAATGTTGCATTAAGGAAACATAGAAAGTTCATTTCAGATAGAAAATATTTCTCCTTTCCAGTAGTTTATCCTGTTGTTTCAGTTAAAAGCTGAAAACAAAGTCTTGATGTTCCAGTTTCCTGAATAGAAAAGACTTTAACTGTTGTGTGTCATCTAAGTTGTTCTTTTTATTTTAAACATTTTTATGTTATCTGAGAATATTTTGTAGGAGAATTTACTACCAGTAAACTTTGATTTTTCATTAAAGCTGTAACTGTTTACACAAATTAAAACTTTATTTTCCTCTTTGTTCCCTCATCGTACCAAAAATGAGCCAAACCGTGACGTTGAAACCAAAGAAGCTACTGAACCAGGATTATAGACGTAGCGTTAACCTATAACTCATCTATGTGTAGACAAATAAATCACACGGAAAATGTGTGGACATACCAACAAAAACGATTTATTAAAACAACAGAATGAAGATAACTTGGCAGGAAGCTGAACAAACTTTAAAAAACACAAAACACTAAGAGAAAATAAAAAACTATTTACAGTCTTTACAGAAAGTTCTTAGGGCTGTAAACAGTCGAGTCCATGTATTTGTTCTTGGTTTGTAGTTTAAAGAACAAACAAGGTAACGTGTCCGAGCTAGGAGGGAGATACAGGAGCAGGACTCATCTGCTTGAGAAGAAGAATCTTCCTCTTCCTCTGCAGGACTTAAAGTCTGTCATAAAATCTTTCTCCTCACTCAGCTGAGTCTTCAGCTCTACTTCCTCCTCCTCCTTTAGCACCTCCTCCTCCTCTTGCTCCTCGATGATGTCCTCATTCTCCTCTGCCCTGATATCCTCCTTGTCCTTATTTGTATCCTCCTTGTCCATGTGACTGCCATCCTGTGTCATGTAGTTTGGTGTGTTTGTGTCCTCGTGTTCCAGTTCTGTCTGACAGCTCTCTTCATGCAGGCCTGGAGGGGGGTCCACTTATTTTAGGAGAGCCAACGGTGTTTTAGAAGCTGCTCCAAAGATGGACGCTTCTCAGGGGCTTTGGTTAAAATGCCCCTGAGAAAGTCTTTACATNCAGAGGGCTCAATTGTGTAGACACCCTAAAATCAGAGTGAAATGAAGATGTGGCAGGCTAGTCCATTATTTCAAAAACTTCATTTCTGCAACTCAAAATGCTTTTCAGTATCTTGTGTGGCCCCCACGAGCTTGTGTGCATGCTTGACAACGTCGGGGCATGCTCCTAATGAGACAACGGATGGTGTCTTGTGGCATTTCCTCCCAGATCTGTGTGAGGGCATCCCTGAGCTCTTGTACAGTCTGAGGAGCAACCTGGCGCCGCCTAATGGACCGAAACATAATGTCCCACAGATGTTCTATTGGGTTTAAGTCAGGGGATCGTGAAGGCCATTCAATTGTTTCAATTCCTTCATCCTCCAGGTACTGCCTGCATACTCTTGCCACATGAGGCCGGGCATTGTCGTGCATTAGGAGAAAACCAGGACCTACTGCATCAGCGTAGGGTCTGACAAAGGGTTCAAGGATTTCATCTGGATACCTTATGGCAGTCAGAGCACCATTTCCTAGGCAGTAGAGGTCTGTGCGTCCCTCCATGGATATGCCTCCCCAGACCATCACTGACCCACCACCAAACCTGTCATGTTGAACGACGTTGCAGGCAGCATAACGTTCTCCTTGTCTTCTCCAGACTCTTTCACGTCTATCACAGGTGCTCAGGGTGAACCTGCTCTCGTCTGTAAAAAGTACAGGGCGCCAGTGGCGGACTTGCCAATTCTGGTGTTCTTGAGCAAATGCCAGTCGAGCTCTACGGTGCTGGGCAGTGAGCACAGGGCCCACTACAGGACGTCGGGCCCTCAGGCCATCTTCATGAAGTCTGTTCCTGATTGTTTGGGTAGAGACATTCACACCAGTGGCCCTCTGGAGGTCATTCTGTAGGGCACGAGCAGTGCTCAGCCTGTTCCGCCTTGCACAAAGGAGCAGGTATCGGTCCTGCTGATGGGTTGTGGACCTTCTACGGCCCTGTCCAGCTCTCCGAGAATAACCGCCAGTCTCCTGAAATCTCCTCCATGTTCTGGAGATTGTGCTGGGAGACACATTAAACCTTCTTGCTGCAGCACGTGTGGATGTGCCATCCTGGAGAAGTTGGACAACCTGTGCAACTTCTGTAGGGTTAAGGAATCGCCTCATGCTGCCAGTAGAGATAATTACTCAAGCCAAAACTAGCACGAGTGGAAAACCAGCCAAAAAGATCAAGAGGGAGAAACTTGAAATGACCTCCACATGTTAAACCAGTCCTGTTTTGAGGGTTTTGTAATTGTTGCCACTTTAGTGCACCTGTCGTTAAGTCCATGAACACTAATACAGCTGAAAGTGATTAACAATGCCCTCAGCTGCTTAATCAACCAGAAAATTATCAGACAGGTTTCATTGATTTCATGCCAGGCCCAATAAAAAAGTGTTCCTTTAATTTTTGTGAGCAGTTTATATAAGAGGCAAAGCAGGGGGAGTATATAAAATACTTAGTAGCAATGTCCTTATCAGTTATTACTAGAGATTGAGAAAAAATATAGTTTTCTACATTATTCTTCTAAATGTTTATTGGTGTGGTAAAGTTTGAGGCTCTCACCTGTACTATAGGCTCTTCTATGTTGCTTTGTAATCCATAAGTCATGGTAGCTGCATCTTATCACAAAATTCTTCCTGGATGGCAACAGGTCTATGAGGGCCAGAATTCTTTCTTGTTTGTAGGAGCTAATTACTTATTTTCTGCAATACATTCTTTTAAAATCATTCAATGTAGCTCCATTTCAACCGGGAGGAGACCTAAGGGAAGACCCAGGACACGCTGGAGGCACTATGTTTCTTAGCTGGCCAGGAAACACCTTGGGATCCCCAAGGAGGAGCTGGCCCAAGTGGCTGGGAAGAGGGAAGTCTGGGCCTCCCTGCTTAGGTTGCTGCCCCAGTTACCTGACCCCGGATAAGTGGATGGATGGATGGATGGATGGATGGATGGATGGATGGATGGATGGATGGATGGATGGATGGATGGATGGATGGATGGATGGATGGATGGATGGATGGATGGATGGATGGATGGATGGATGTTTATTTGCACAGTAAAATATTTTACAGAGTAAAAATGTTTAAAATTACATTTAGGAGACAAAAGCCAGTCAGGCTTATATGAGGCCTCCACCAATAACAAGATAAGACTTTATTGATCCCACAGAGGGGGAATTTGTGCATTACCACAGCTCAGGACAGATAGCAAAAAAATAAAATAAGATAAGACACTAAATACAACAGTAGTTCCTATGTAGACACATACACAGTAAGCATTATCGATAGGGGGTTGTGAAACAATGTGGAATAATAATACATAAAAAGTACTGTTCTACTACAGCTACTATTTACTGTCTATGTGGTAGATATCTGTAATACAGGCATGAACATATAAGCACCACCACAGACTCCAGAGGATATCCCAGTGCAGAGCTACACCTCAGCACAAGTTTGTCAATCCTGCTCCTGTCCCTGTCCGTGCATCCGCTCCCCATCAGGCTACTGCATAAAAAAGTGCAGATGCTACCACTGAATCATAAAAGGTTGTTAACAGAGTCCTGCAGACTTCGAAGGACCTCAGTCTCCTCAGCAGGTGGAGTCGACTCTGGCCCTTCTTATACAAGGCATCTGTATTTGTAGTCCAGTCCAGTTTACTGTTGAGGTACTTGTAAGAGTCCACTATCTTAATGTCTTTTCCCTGGATGTTCACCATTGTTGTAGGTGGTGACTTCCTCCTGAAGTCTATGACCATCTCCTTTGTCTTGCAGGCGATAGACATTTAAAAATTACAATAGCAATATAATTGAGTACAAAATATTAAGACAATAATAAAAGCAATATCTGGAATCTACTTAAAGGTGCCGTCTGTGTTACTGGACAAAGCCCTTCAAGCTAGCTACATTTTGAAAACAGAATTCAAAGGTTCGACCCCTTTCTCCAGCATCTGATGACTGCCAAATATGGTACAACACTGCTTGTGACACACACACACACACACACACACACACACACACACACACACACACACACACACACACACACACACACACACACACACACAGGAGCAGACATGCAGCTCTACTGAGCTGCTAAGCTCGGAATTTTCAGAACCAATTCCAAACTGAACCTTTATCTTCAAAAAGCAGGGCTGGACTGGACTAGACAGTCATAGTCTTGTGACCTCAACAGGAGCTTTGCAAGGGTGGAGATCCGGTACACTGTTCCACAACAGACCCATAAAGCATAATGAAAATGTAAAGGAATGCATCCAAGTCATTACATCATGTTAGCTGTGATTATGTCCTAATGTGTGCAGGATACAGAACTTTTATTTTATTAAATTCAAATCAAGCTTAGTGATTTAACTGATGCATGAAATAGATTACTCTATTTAGTGCATCAAACAATTTTGTGTCTTTGCAACTGCAGCTATAGAGTGGATCTGTTATACAGGCAGAGCAAGCCTTCTCATTGCTGTCAAATAACCTTGAACCTTTAAACTCTCACTGTGGTAGAAACATGGGACTTAAACAGCAGCTGATTCTTTGCAGCCTTTCTATACACCCCAGCATTCTGAAAGGTTACTGTCAAGTAATTATCACCACATGTGCACAAAGGCATGGAGATATTTCATTTGAGTCTGTAATAGTAAATGGAAACTCATTTCTGGGAAGGAGCAGAGTCAGGAGAGAAAAAACCTTGAAGAATTGTTATAAAACGTAGTGAAACACTAACAGAGATAATATAATGTGCTGTTTTGAGCTCAGAATCTTCCAGCTAATTCTAAATTCATGTGACCCTATACACAATAAATAAGGAATTACAAGCATGGTGCATCCTTATCTGTTACATCAGTAACATCTCAGTGCTCACATTCTGTTTTCCAGCTCCTGGTTTTCACTGCTGCAAACTTCCTCCACATCTCCAGCATGCACCACTCACTTCATCACACTTTCTAGGTGCCAGCCATTTCCGAATAATGTTTGCTTCAGTGTTTTGTCTTTTCTTAGTGCACTCCAAACGGAGCTTCCATAATGCTGTTAGGGTTCATTTAGGAAGCATCAGCCAACACAGCTGAGTAAGGCTGCATGACAGTTTACTGTAATAAATGCTCCAAACTTCTCTGATGACTCTTTGTATGAGAGTAGACACGTTCTGAAAGAGACAGAGAATCTGAGCAGAGAGGTGGAAAATACAGGAAGCAAAGGATGAAATGAGGCATTTGGTGTCGTGATTTTTTCATCATTTCTTGCTGACTGTCCATAAAGCACTTAAAGGTACTAGACAAAATGGATGTCCACAAGGTTAGAAAACTGTATAATTTCAGATTAAAACAGTGATCCAATCACAATCAAATAACATGTGTCCATGCACAATTTGAAAATAAACCAGTCTTGTACTGGTTTACTATTGGCTGCCTAAGCTTTGGTCAGTAATTAAACAAAATGTTGAGTTTTGATTGGCTAATAGCCATCCTAGGAGGAAAGAGTATTTACACTGATCCCAGGTCAGTTATCCATCCATCCATCCATTTTCTCCCGCTTATCCGGAGTCGGGTCGCGGGGGCAGCAGCCTAAGGAGGGAAGCCCAGACCTCCCTCTCCCCAGCCACTTGGGCCAGCTCCTCCGGGGGAATCCCAAGGCGTTCCCAGGCCAGCCGAGAGACATAATCTCTCCAGCGTGTCCTGGGTCTTCCTTTGGGTCTCCTCCCGGTTGGACGTGCCCGGAAAACCTCACCAGGGAGGCGTCCAGGAGGCATCCTAATCAGATGCCCGAGCCACCTCAACTGGCTCCTCTCGATGTGGAGGAGCAGCGGGTCTACTCCGAGCCCCTCCCGGATGACCGAGCTCCTCACCCTATCTCTAAGGGAGAGCCCAGCCACCCTGCGAAGAAAACTCATTTCGGCCGCTTGTATCCGCGTTCTTTCGGTCACTACCCAAAGCTCGTGACCATAGGTGAGGGTAGGAACGTAGATCGACCGGTAAATCGAGAGCTTCGCCTTTCGGCTCAGCTCTCTCTTCACCACGACAGACCGGCACAACGCCCCCATCACTGCAGACGCAGCACCAATCCGCCTGTCGATCTCACGCTCCACCCTTCCCTCACTTGTGAACAAGACCCCAAGATACTTTAACTCCTCCACTTGGGGCAGGACCTCGTCCCTGACCTGGAGAAGGCATTCTACCCTTTTCCGACTCAAGACCATGGTCTCGGATTTAGAGGAGCTGATTCTCATCCCAGCTGCTTCACACCCGGCTGCGAACTGCTCCAGCGAAAGCCGGAGATCACGTTCTGACGAAGCCAACAGGACCACATCATCTGCAAAAAGCAGAGACCTGATCCTTAGGCCACCAAAACGGATCCCCTCACCACCTTGGCCGCACCTAGAAATTCTGTCCATAAAAGTTATGAACAGAATCTGTGACAAAGGGCAGCCTTGGCGGAGCCCAACTCTCACCGGAAACGAGCCCGACTTACTGCCGGCAATGCGGACCAAGCTCTGACACTGGTCGTACAAGGACCTAACAGCCCGTATCAAGGGGCCTGGTACCCCACAGGGCCCCCCGAGGGACGCGGTCGAACACCTTCTCCAAATCCACAAAACACATGTAGATTGGTTGGGCGAACTCCCACGCACCCTCCAGGACCCCCCCAAGGGTATAGAGCTGGTCCAGTGTTCCACGGCCAGGACGAAAACCACATTGCTCCTCCTGAATCCGAGGTTCGACTATCCGACGGACCCTCCTCTCCAGAACCCCTGAATAGACCTTACCAGGGAGGCTCAGGAGTGTGATCCCCCTGAAGTTGGAACACACCCTGCGGTCCCCCTTTTTAAATAGGGGGACCACCACCCCGGTCTGCCAATCCAGTGGAACTGCCCCCGATGTCCACGCGATATTGCAGAGCCGCGTCAACCAACACAGCCCCACAGCATCCAGAGTCTTAAGGAAATCCGGGCGGATCTCATCCACCCCCGGAGCCTTGCCACCGAGGAGTTTTTTGACCACCTCAGTGACCTCAGCTCCAGAGATTGGAGAGCCCACCCCAAAATCCCCAGACTCTGCTTCCATCCTGGAAGACGTGCCGGTGGGATTGAGGAGGTCTTCGAAGTACTCGGCCCACCGATTCACAACGTCCCGAGTCGAGGTCAGCAGCACACCCTCCCCACTGTAAACAGTGTTGGTAGTGCACTGCTTTCCCCTCCTGAGACGCCGGATGGTGGACCAGAATCTCCTCGAAGCCGTACGGAAGTCTTGTTCCATGGTCTCACCGAACTCCTCCCATGCCCGGGTTTTTGCCTCTGCGACCACCCCAGCCGCATTCCGCTTGGACTGCCGGTACCTATCAGCTGCCTCCGGAGTCCCACAGGCCAAAAAGACCTGATAGGACTCTTTCTTCAGCTTGACAGCATCCCTAACCGTCGGTGTCCACCAGCGGGTTCGGGGATTGCCGCCACGACAGGCACCGGCCACCCTGCGGCCACAGCTACGGTCAGCCGCCTCGACGATGGAGTCACGGAACATGGTCCATTCGGACTCAATGTCCCCCGCCTCCCCCGGGACGTGTTCGAAGTTCTGTCGGAGGTGGGAATTGAAGCTCCTGCTGACGGGAGACTCTGCCAGACGTTCCCAGCAGACCCTCACAACACGTTTGGGTCTGCCAGGTCTGACCGGCATCCTCCCCCACCATCGAAGCCAACTCACCACCAGGTAGTGGTCAGTTGACAGCTCCGCCCCTCTCTTTACCCGAGTGTCCAAGACATGCGGCCGCAGATCAGATGAAACGACAACAAAATCGATCATCGACCTGCGGCCTAAGGTGTCCTGGTGCCAAGAGCACATATGGACACCTTTATGCTTTAACATGGTGTTTGTTATGGACAATCCATGACGAGCACAGAAGTCCAATAACAGAACACCACCTTCCCATGGGCCCACCACCCGTGGGAGGGGCCAAAGGGGTCGGGTGCGATGTGCAAAGGGCGGTAGCCGAAGGCAGGGACCTTGGCGGTCTGATTCTCGGCTACAGAAGCTAGCTCTTGGTACGTGGAATGTCACCTCTCTGGTGGGGAAAGAGCCGGAGTTGGTGTGTGAGGTTGAGAGGTTCCGACTAGATATAGTTGGACTCACCTCAACGCATGGCTCTGGCTCTGGAACCAATTTCCTCGAGAGGGGTTGGACTCTCTACCACTCTGGAGTTGCTCCCACTGAGAGGCGCCGAGCAGGGGTGGGCATACTTCTTGCCCCCCATCTTGGTGCCTGTACGTTGGGGTTTACCCCGGTGAGCGAGAGGGTAGCCTCCCTCCATCTTCGGGTGGGGGGACGGGTCCTGACTGTGGTTTGTGCTTATGCACCAAACTGCAGCTCAGACTACCCACCCTTTTTGGAGTCCCTGGAGGGGGTGCTGGAAAGTGCTCCTTCGGGTGACTCCCTCGTTCTGCTGGGGGACTTCAATGCTCACGTGGGCAACGACAGTGAGACCTGGAGAGGTGTGGTTGGGAGGAACGGCCCCCCTGATCTGAACCCAGGTCAGTTAATAACATATAAACTGATGTGATTCAGGGCATAAGGCAAAGCAGACCAGAAAATGGCTTTGATAGCCCCGTTCAGGGACCAATGAGCTGACCAGAAGGGGAGGAGACATATAAAAACCTATAAATAAATGAATTTGCTGTGTCTAATCATCATGTCTTAAATAACTTACCTATCCTAGCTGAGAACTTTACTGACTGTTACTATTTATTCCTGTTTCAGTATGGCTTTGAGCAAAGTTTTGACCCAGAAGACCAATTCACTCGACAGAACCCCCCACCCACCACCCCCCTTCACATATTTGTTATATAAATTGTGGAAGCACTCAAGGTTGTGCAGTGGACATTATAAAGTTCCAGTGGTACCCTCAGTGGTTAAAAAAAATAAA
The DNA here is from genome assembly GCA_006937985.1 of Aphyosemion australe. Lineage (NCBI taxonomy): Eukaryota > Metazoa > Chordata > Actinopteri > Cyprinodontiformes > Nothobranchiidae > Aphyosemion > Aphyosemion australe. Next base: position 509,756 of record SSNS01000386.1, read on the forward strand.
ATTGCATTTTTTGTAGAGTTTGCCTCAAAGGTAATGGAGGGAGGCGGCTCTGAGCTGAGGGGGCAGGACCCCCCATATTACATGAACATGACGCTGAGCATGCAGTTCTTTAGGGGGGCTGCCCTTTCAGCCTCAGAGGGCCTTTAGATGGATGGAAGACGGCAACTTGACCCTCCACCTCCAAAGGACCTCTTGGGGGGCGTCAGCAGCACAAAAGGACTGGTCATGATAGAAAGAGAGGTAGTGGAGGTAATTTTTTGTTTTTACACAGTTTGTCCTTTATTATTAAAAACACAACATAAATTAACTTTAAAGAGAAACATGAATATACTTAAATCTGTTGTCTTTTTAAGATGTCCTCTGTGCAAAAGGTCTTGATGATGTCCCACTCTGGGACATTAGACTGAAGCAGGTATTTCAATGTTGACATATTTTTCCTGGGTTAAACCTTTCATTGTTGAGTTTTTATATTTACCGAACGACATGGGGAATTATTCTGTTTTTATTTTTCTAATTAAAGCTGCTGTCAAAAACACTACCAAATTATAATAATATTTTGTTCCCTGTTGCATCATGGTTTGGCGGAAGAAAAAAGCTAAGCTTGGCTGTATGGATTGTTAGATCGTTATCCCCTTCCAGACCATGGAAGAGGGTTTTACATGACCCCATAGATCTTATTGAAGTAAAATATTCTGCGTTAAAACATTTAATTCAGCTTTATGGTCATAATGCCCGGACCACACTGTGCGATTTTCGTACATCTTAGGGTTAGGGCGTGCGCAGGATGCAGTTGCCTGGAGAGCATTGACAATCAGCGCTCTCCGTCCTCTCTGCTCAAAAGAAGTCCCGGTAAGCTGAGAGTCCATATAAATAATGTAATTTAAGTTGAAACTGGATGTTTTTTCAGGCTCCCCCATGGGTGTGTAAGTTGAGGAATTCCAGGGGAGCCCATCACCCTTTCGGGGAGACAGGCTCCCCCATAATTCGAACCCTGTCTGTACTGGATGTATTGTTTTTGTTTTAAGTTTAGCGTCCGTGCTACCAGTCTCGCCATCTTTAGCTGTTCCCTCCTCAGCTTGGGACAAACTGAAAATACTCCTCTTACTCTGCGCCGAGTTTACTCTGCGCCGAGTTTACTCTGCGCCGAGTTTACTCTGCGCCGAGTTTACTCAGCGCTGAGTTTACTCTGCGTTTTGACAACTTTGAAACCCAGAAATCGAGATTCCAACTGCTCAGTAATCTGTTTGAGGTTGAAGGGAAAGTGCACCAGCCAACCTCCAGATGGAGCTGATTGAACTCCGGTGTAGCAACACGCTCAAGTCAGAGTATGACTCTGTGACTGCTGCAGTTTTCATCTTTCCTCCAACAACACACTGACCCAACTCTGTGCCCTAGCTGCTCAAATGCTCTCCGTGTTCAGCAGCACATACCTTTGTGAGCAACTGTTCTCTTTGATGGAGATGAATAGAACAACACAGGAGTCTCACTGATGAACAACTTCCTCAGCTCAGAGCCTAACACCAGAGATTCAGGTATGTGGCTGGAACCAGTGAGCATCAGAGTGGAGCAAGTTGAGCTTGAATTATTGTGTTTTTATGCATTTTTTCTACTCCAAAGCATGAATGTTAATAGCTGAAATATTTCATTTTCTTTGAAGGATTTTTTTTTGTCTTTTTTTCATTGGCCAGTGAAAAAGGATTTAACCTACAGTAAAACAGGAACTGGAAAGGCTACAGATAGAATAGAATAGAAAATCCCTTTATTGTCCCTCAGTGGGGATGGTTTGGTGTCACAGCAGCAATTACATGCATTATAGGAGCAAAAATAGGGTTAAAGTAAAAAATAAAGAGTAAACAACAAGAAAACATAAAGCAGAAACACTTAAAGGATTCAAAATACTCAAGGATTAAAATATCAAAAACAATTTCAGTTTTTCTCAATTGTTTACACACAAATTCTGGTACTTGAGACACAATGACCACAACATGTAACTCATTCAACAACCCTCTGAACCAATTCTGCAAAACTACAAGCACAGTTCCTGCTTTACACTGGAATTGCAATTCTTAAACACACCTTTTTCAAAACACTACACACAATTCTCTGCTTTTGGTACAATTTTCATGCAGAAAATATCTTGTTCTCACAAGTAACACACTGCCATTCAAATATGCACACTGACCCATCACAAGGGCAAACACCCGTCACACAGTTTTACAATTAGCAATCAGAGCTCTAGCATAAAAGGGCAACAGGTGAGCTCTCCTGTTTTGGAGCAACAACATTGGAAACAGAGGCAGAGCCAGAGCAGTGAGAGTAAGAGGAGGATGATGAATAAGGCCAAGGAACGCAATCTCTGATGAGATCCGAGTCACTTCGGTTGATCATGTGTTCAACCATGGTCTATCAATGAGGGAGGCTGGGCAAAGAGTACAGCCAAATTTTAGCAGGTACACCGTAGCATCCATCATCCAAACTTTTCGAAATGAGAATAGGTAAGAAATCTTCTCTCACTAGAAAATTGTAGTACTGGATATCAATACAGTACTCAATAGCTACGTTTACATGGGCACAAGTAATCGGATTGAACGCCCTATCGGATCAAAAATTCGTCATGTAAACATGTCAATCGGAATATGCTGATCTGATTTGGCCTGATCCGAATGAAATTTCAATCCGATTGAGAGAGGTGGTTTTGTCCGATCGTCAATCCGATTGGCGTCCATGTACACAGCCATTCGGATTGTTGGGGTAAAATAATGCCCACTGCGCATGTGTGCAACTTCAGCGTGCCCTCTTTTCGCCTCTGCGCATGCTCAGGAGAGATCGAAAACATGGCAGGCGGTTAACAGAAGTGGTCTGTTGCCGACGCTATTTTTTACTGGAAATACTACGGGAGCTCAATATTACTGAACGTCTTGATGGCCGAACGGTAAAAAATGCCGAGTTATACACTCAAGTGCATCTAAAGATGCAGGAAGCGGGAATTCACTGAAGCTAGAGAATAAGCAAATAAAATGCAAGGGAAAAGACGTGCGGACAAGAAGGCGTTTGTTTACAATTTCTCTTCCGGGAAAGACAAGTCTGCGCATGCGCAAGCTATGGTGCGGGCATCGCGGCATGATCGGATCATTCCAGTTAGTGTCCATGTAAACAGAGGTTTGGGATTTCTGATCAACCAAGATTTGAATCGGATTGGGGAAATTTGGCGCATGTAAACATAGCTAATGAGTACAGTATTGCCTGTGGACTGTTTTGTAGGACAGTAAAGATACTGTAAAGTATGTTTCAAGTATACAGGAAATGTATACCTACTGTATTCACAGTATCTTACTATTTGTTTGGCAGAAGTGAAAGATTACCAACATGAGGTGGTCGGGAACGTCTTCTGTCTCCTGAACAGGAAACTGAAATCATGAACATGGTCCTAGAAAACAATGCCACAACATTACGGCAAATACAAAGAAGAAGAATAAAAAACAACAACATGTTTCTGTAACTGTATACAGTAAATTATGCTGTTGTTTTGTATGTAGTGTATGTACAACTTTGTGTTGGTTGGGAATGAGATATACATTGTGTACAATATGGGAAATAAAATATACAATTCTACTGTGTATTTGTGTGTTCTGAGGGTAAAAACAATATTCTGAAATATTTTACAACACATTTATGTATATACTGTCTGTAGTAAGTAACACTGAACCAAAAACGGCTTATAGAAGAAGTGTTTTACATTGAGCACATAAGTGTTCAGCTGGTTCTTATCAATGTCTATTCATATGATGGTTTGTGTGTGTCATTTGGAAACAAAATCCCATTTTGAGGAGAAATTACATTGATTTGAATGTGGTGTGTCCTTTTGCAGGATAATTGAGGGGTTTTGCCCATTGTGTGTGGTTTTTTGGATAGAGTTCTGAGAACATGGGGCATGCTTTCAGAAATGTGTGTAAATAATTGAGAAAAACTAATATATATATACACGTTTTAAGGAATAAAAAGTAAAAAAAAAAACCTGAGACATAAATAACAAATACCACTGATGTGTATTTTATTTCAAATTTACTTGCTCGTGTGTAATTTGGTTATTCCAGATTCAGTGTTAATGCAGTTTGTTTCCAAATGAAAATGTTCAACAACACATATCTGTAGATGTGCACATTTGTCATCAATTTTTCAATAATACACAATTTTTGCAAAAATAATGGTGTGTTTGTGGTTTGAAGCCATGATGTCCACTATTGGTCCTTGAGGAAAATGTTTTTGATGTTTCTCTGATAAAATACACCTGATATGAATAAGTGGATTCTTATAATGTGGCTGATTTCCAAACTTCTACAAATCATAAACACATGTTGAACTCATAATTCACTTAATTGGCAAGAGTAGGCCGCCAGAACCAGAACTGGACATTGCTGTATACACATAAATACATTCATTAGACTCATTAACAGAAATGACTGTTGCTGAACTCCACAAAGATAAGTGTTACAATAAATGCCCTAAACACATTTTTAGTGTGGTAATTCAAAATGTGCTGCTATTTACTCAGGAGTTAGACTGAAAATAAACTTTGGTGAGAAATTTCTTTTCAGTAAGTCATCACTTTTTTGGTTTTTAGAAAACAGTGTCTTAATAGTTCATATATTCAGAATGTGTTCAATACTTGTGCAGTACTGGATGTACATCAGTATGTCTGTGTCCCTTATGCTGCATATCTTTGGAAACTCAATTTTCTATTTTTTTATTTGTTGTTCTAATTTAAAGGTTACAATAATAGCTCACTGCCTTTCTGTATTTACCTCCATCTATTCATCCACCCATTCTCTTCCACTTATCTGGAGTTGGGTCATGGGGGCAGCAGCCCAAGGAGGGAGGCCCAGACTTCTCCCCAGCCACTTGGGCCAGCTCTTCCAGGGGAATCCCAAGGCATTCCCCAGCCAGCCGAGAGACATAGTCCCACCATCATGTCCTGGGTCTTCCTTTGGGTCTCCTCCCAGTTGGACGTGCCTGGAAAACCTCACCAGGGAGGCGTCCAGGAGGCATCCTAACTAGATGCCCGAGCCACCTCAACTGGCTCCTCTCAATGTGGAGGAGCAGCGGGTCTACTCCAAGCCCCTCCCGGATGACCGAGCTTCTCACCCTATCTAAATTCTAGTACTATCTTAAATGTTCGATCTCCAATTGTTGAAAATGTTTATTTATGTTTTATTTATTTATTTATTCCATTCAAAATGTAAATAAATAAAATAAAATAAATCAAACAAAAAAAAACTAAACATTAACACCAAACAATTTGAATGAAAAGGGACAGAAAGAAAATTGCGTTTCTAGAATTGTTCTCCATTCCATTTGTACTGTCAGCATCACATTGTTTCCCGTCTCAAGCTCTGAATCGTAGTTGGGGTCCCATTTATCCTGGGCAAGGAAAAAACTGTCATTCGTGTCCGTCAGGACCTCCAACACTCCCTCCTTGTCCTCTGTCACCCCCACAAACTTGAGGGTTGGTTAACCGTGATGTGTTTTAAATTAGGTAAAGGTCTAAAGGACAACATCTACACAAACAGCTAAAGGTAAAGTAGCTCCTTTTAACAAACAAAGACAACCGTGAATGTGCAGGAACAAACTTGGCTTCCCTGTCTGGTCAGAATGCCTTAATCCATTTACTTTCTAGATTTGAATAAGGACATTTAAACGTGTTAATTTAAAAACATAAACACTCAGGTATGCTACAAAAGTTCAATTTTTAATGGATTATTTTACTAGTTTAGATGTTTCAGTTTCCTGCGAAAATGGTCCATCTGTTTCATTCCAAGAGATAAGACGATAGTTTATTAAAAATTAGATCAAATCTGTCTTATGGTTCAGATACTTTGGTAACACACACACACACATACGCACACATCTGCCAGCCATTCATTCCTTTGGCAACAAAAAAGTAAAATTGACCATGTAAGAAAATGTAAAAGAATCAAACCATATATTTTTTTAATGAGAACAGATTAGTAAAGGTGTAGATATCTAACATGAACATGATGATAGAACCAGCAGACAGAAATGATGAAAGGGTAAAAACTACGTTTCAGGGTCACTATTTAAGATTTGCCAACCTCATAACTTCACCGTGTCAACATTATTATTGTGTCTTCACTGGGGACCAAATCAGCAGCAGGTCAAATTGAACACACAGCCCAGTGGCCATGAAGAGAAATCCAATCACTCCGGGAATCATTAGAGTAAATTGTTCCTAGAGCAGCTCAGTTTGTGTGTGTGTGTGTGTGTGTGTGTGTGTGTGTGTGTGTGTGTGTGTGTGTGTGTGTGCGCGTGTGTGTGTGTGTGTGGTGTCAGTAAAGGGTTAGGTTTGGTAAAGGATGTTGCATGAAGACAATTTGGAGCAGTTATCAGGAAAATGAGAATTTAAGACATTTGTGAGCAAATAAACAGAAGTGACATTCAAACTGGGGAGTGGGTGCTGAACTCTCTTTGCAGCCTATTAGATTCATTATGAGTGAACAATTGTTATTCACAGGCTTTTATTGGCGGCCGCTGATGCTTGTAACACTTAACCAGCGACCTTTATTCAGCTGAATTGTTTTATTTTTTTATCTCACTACCCATGGATGAACACAATTGAATTTGCTCTTCAGCTGAAGCAAGTTTAAAAATGAAAAATTACTTTCATCTGAGCAGAAAGTGGCAACTAAGTTCTCATTTATTCTAAATTCTGTAAGATGTTTTGTAAGCTTTATTATTGTACATACAGTGCTCAGCATAAATGAGTACACCCCACTACATTTGTCAGAAAACCTTTAGTTTCCTTTCAGAATCAACATGTTCTATGAGATACCATACTACAAAATACTCCCACAAATGTGGGCCATTGATTGCAAAGATTTGTTAATTTGCACACAAAAAAGAGATTTCCCTAACAAATTCATTTAAGCACAAAATGAGTACACCCCAATTACACCCCAATTATAGTCTTAGGAGAAAAGCAACACTTAAGACTACAAAATTCAAAATAAAGCTGCGATCCTTAGTTTAAAATGTTTTTTTCATACCACTTAACAACGTTCTAATGTAGTATACCTATAAATATATTGTGTAGATAAAACAAAAAACTAAAGTAATTAATAAAGTGGTCCTCTCGCATTTGTCTAAAAACCTCAGCCAATTGTTGCTTTTGTACTGAAAGCAACTATTGGTTTGTCCGAACCGCAACATTTCCACACTTCCCTGTGTCCTCCATTAACGCGCACGGACACAGAGAACAAAAAGCTGGCCGCTAGCTTCAATTGTTGGAAAAACTACCAGAGTCAAACCAGGGTGAACATTGGCACAGCATTTCTAAGATGGCAACAACTACGAGAGACACACGGCCTGAAAACAGATGCTAGACTTGCTATCTTTTGGACAGGTAATTCTTGCTTCATATTACAACATCTTAGCATCATAAAGGTATTGTTTTATTATTTTAGTTTACTTATAAAGATTGAACTGGATCGTAGCTTGCGCACGACTTTATTTGCATCTTTCTTTGTTAGCACTAATAGCACATGCATTATGCTAATGCTACGTAAACACTGATCGCAATGACTTTATTTGTGGATAAAATAAGCGGTAACATACACATCGGGATCAGCTTAGTCATTCATGTAATTTCCCCGCTAACATTTTCACTTTTTTGTTGTTAGTTACAAACATTCATCATCTTCAACTCATTCCTGTTATGAATAAACCTCCAGCCCAGCTGTTTCTGCTATGATCGGTAAGTGTAGATTTACTTCTACCTTGTTTTGTAGAATGTGTATGCTCTTATGTCCACGAGAGTCCTAATTTGGTTCAAGTTGCTGCATGTGAGAATATAAATGTCTACAGCTTTCTCCAATTTTCCTTATCAAACTGTGATTTAAGTATTAATATTAAGTATGGCCTGAACATTTCAAATGTCATACTGGACAAACTGGAAGAGCTTCATATTCCCTTTGACATTTGCAGAGGACAGGCCTATGACAATGGGGCAAACATGAGACTTCTAGGGAAAAAATCAGGCTAATTGAGAAAGTCTTGCAGATGTCTAGACCCAATCATAGTAATGAAACAGGTTTCTGCGTTTAGGTAAGTTTAGCAAAGTGTATTCATGTGTGTGTGTGAATGGATGAATTATTCACTATAGTGTAAAGTGCTTTCTAACGCAGAAAGGCCCTGTACAAGTGGAGGTCATTTATCAACATAAATTGCTGTTGCCAGTATGAGAATCAGACGTGAGATCATTGCATCACTCATGGTTGCTGGCACCTTTCTGAGAGAACTATCCACTTCAGTAGCAAATATGTGCAACATTTGGAGCATAAGGCTTTAGCAGTTCAGTAATATAGGGAGGAGCTTGACCATGTAGAGCACTGAAAGTTCTAGTCAGGATTCTAAAATGAATTGTAAATTTAATGGGTAACCAGTGCAGAGACATCAGAATAGGAGTGATGTGAGCTCTTCTGTTTGTTCCAGTTAGGAGCCTCGCTGCAGAGTTCTGGACCAACTAAAGGTGGTCAAGGGCTTTTTTGATAAAACATGTGAAAAGTGTGTTTTTTATTTTCCCCCGTGTCCTGTCTGGCTGTATAGCAATCAGAATGGATGTCTGAGTGCCGAACAAGCCTTACAGTTTTACTCTTACAAGTGGAACGTAATAGATTCAGCTATAATGCCCCCCCATATCAGCACTTTATTAGGAATGCTTACGGTTGTTTTAAATCTCAATGAACACGGAGACAGAAATGAGAGAAAGGGGGAGAGAGAAGGAAGAGATGAGGGAAAAAAGGTTCACAAAAATAAACAATAAATAATGCAAAACAATCTGCTTCTAGACCTGCAGAAAGAGAAAAAAAGGGGGACACACAAAAATACAACAGAACCAAAACATCACTGCGCCAACAACATGAGGATGTACAACAGCAGCAATTTTTGCTGAAAATCACACGGTAATAAATCCTAGTGCATATAGTGCCAACCACAGCCTTAGGTTATGTGTTAAAAACACCCAAGCCCATACTTGTAAGAGCACCATGTGAGAACCTGTGTGTGTACACGCGTTTGTGTATGTAAGGGTTAGGTTATGTTATGTTTCTCTATAGGAATGTCCAATAGTGAGTGTGAGAGGCCACAGACCTGCCCCCAAAGACCCATGGAGGATGGAGGAGATCCAAGCTCCAGAGGTCTCCCCCAGAGCGTGGGGACCCCAGGGAGACCACCGCCGGAGCAGCCCCAACCCCTCCCCCGATGGGCGCAAAGGCTCTCTCCGGGGGTACTAACCAGCAGCCATGCCAGAGGCCCAGGAGATAATAACGGCAAGTACCCAGGCCCGCCTGAAGCCACCCACTCATGGGTAGACCGAGCTCGGAACTCAGCGGCCCGGGACCCAAGGGTAGTGATGTGCGAGTTATGAACGAATTGTTCAGTACTCGAGAATCAGTTTACTAACTCACGAATCATGAGTCACAATCCCAACTGACTCATTTACTGACTCGTCCCTGTTACTGTTAGCAAACAAATTTCATTAGTAGAGATATATCTAGCTTATCATTAAAATTGTGGAAAAAAATAACAGCCAGTTTCTTAATAAAAGCATTTTCTTACCTGCTCTGGCCTGGAAGCTCATTTGTTCCCAGTAGCATCGCTCTGCTAACAGCACGTTCGAATCACTCACGACTAACCCCCTCCCTTCCTGAAAGCTAGCTTAAAATGTCCGGTGCTAAATCGTAGCATGAACGAATCATTCAGTTCCTCCGTAGCGGGCCTCACTCAGAGTCTACTCCGAGGGGCTCGGAGTAGACCCGCTGCTCCTCCACATCGAGAGGAGCCAGTTGAGGTGGCCCGGGCATCTGGTTAGGATGACTCCTGGACGCCTCCCTGGTGAGGTTTTCTGGGCACGTCCAACCGGGAGGAGACCCAAAGGAAGACCCAGGACACGCTGGAGGGACTATACCTCTCGGCTGCCCAGGGAACGCCTTGGGATTCCCCTGGAGGAGCTGGCCCAAGTGGCTGGGGAGAGGGAAGTCTGGGCCTCCCTCCTTAAGCTGCTGCCCCCGCGACCCGACTCTGGATAAGCGGATGAAAATGGATGGATGGAAGGAGTCCCCCAGTGGAAGCTTGTGTAATTACATACGAATCACTAACCCCTAACCCGGCTCAGCTCATGAGTCATGACTCACGCTGCTCGCGGTACGGATTCATCACTACTCCCACCCTGGTTTCAACTCATAGGAGTCCCCCAGTGGAAGCTCGCGGTACTACAAGCTCACTCACCTCTCCCTCCTGGCTGTCAGCTGCAGAAACTCAGGTTGTTACAGGGGAAGAGTCGCTCCTTCACCTGAGCTGAACTTTGATAGTGTGACTGACGCCATATTCAGTCAACACCTTTTTCTTTTTGCAAAGATAATAAGCAGACTAAAGAAAAAATATAATATTTCAGTTCCACCACTATTTTAAAAAATGAATTTCAGTGTAAAAAATTGATAGTTTTTGTCAATCACTCATCTTAGCAGTAGGATTTACATAGAAAGAGGAGCAAATTAAGTTTGAGTGAAAATGTAGATTTTTATTTTTTGCACTCTGGGCAACTGACTCATTGACTCAAATGACTCAAAAACCCGATTCATTTTGGTGAGTGACTCATTCAAACTCAATTCAGTAAAAAGAATCGAGTTTACCATCACTACCCAAGGGCGCCCAACCCCGGCGGAGACCCAACGGAGCCCAGGGCCCAGACCCCACCAGGCAGCCACCGGGAGTGAGCCAACAGATGCCAAAAACTTCCAGTCCCAGATACAAGAGCTGCTAATACAGATTTATGGTGCTGTATGTTATAGTTTTCTCTGACATCCTCAATCCAAATTCACCAAAGCAAGGCCCTTGATGGAAGTAAGGGAGATAAGACAGACAGTACAGAGGAATGTGCCCACCCACAAGAAACTAGATGTGCACTTGTGATGATGTCATAGGTGGGAGAATGTTACTGTAAATAAATAAGTGTGTGTGTGTTTGTGTGTGTGTGTGTGTGCAACGATTGCCACCAGCCAAGACTAATCTTACTGATAATTTAATTCAACATGTAAAATTGATGGATGGCAGGTTTTTTGATTATTTAACAGCATCAGGAACAATGTCCTGACACCAACAGTTTGACTTTTAAAGACAGGAGCATTTGGCTCATCAGCTACATTCACTGTTGAATGTTTTAACATCATGTTAGCAAGCTGATATTGCTGCTGGTAGTCGTTCGACAGGTCTGGCAAACAATAAAAGAAAGTTGAGAGCTGCCGCTTCACACTATTGTCAGTCTCAAATTTCAAGCTATCGACTTCCACCTAAAGATGGAAGTGATGCTGGAAGCTTCGAGGAGGTTCACTGAACTGATACTGAAAAACATGACCCAGAAACTGTAGATGAGGTTTGTCTAAAGTGTGGTCCATGAGCCATCTGGTAGCACAAGAATATATTTTGTGCAGCCATTGTAGAGGCCGGTGACCTTTTACCCACTAACTTTGTGTATGCATGACTTTCGCAATTTTATATCAAACCATCCCTGTGGAAACATTCCATTGTTAGCTCCAAAGGTTTATGTGTTTATAATGGAATCACCAACCCAAGAAGGCCTCATTAGTTCAGAGCATTGCTCTGTCCGGAGTTTGACTCCAACATGTGTTTGTGTTAGCATGACACTATTTGTTATAAACCAGATGTGCCTGGGTCAGATAGACCTGCGGTCCAGACATTTGATAACATAATTTAGACCATTACTTCTACAGCTCGACTGCCAAGAAAATCTTCCGTCCAGTTGTTTTGAAACATCCCCCAAATCATGTGTATGTGAGAGCTTACATAATTCTGACGTCACCATCTCCTATAAAGGACAACCCAGAATAATTCTGGGTTGGGATTTTTCTCAATGCTGTCCTGGTGTGTACAACTCAAATTAAGATTCCCCCATGAGCTGAAAGATCTCTGGCTTCAAGTCTCCACCTATTTATTCTTCTACACCATCTAATGACATTTTGTGCAGAAAAACACTGGTTTTACTAATGTACAATCAATAATGTATTGGTTAATTTTAGTTATCTATTTTTCTGCTAATTGGGAGCACAAACCCTCACTGACTTTTACTAAAACCAGACGTCTGAGCTCTGTTCGTAAAACTTGACTAAATCCAGCAAACATCTGAGGAGAGGGTGACCCAGATCTTGATAACGGACTTACATTTATGAAACAGACCAAAAACTAAGAAACAAGACAAATACAGATAAACGTACGAGACCCTTTTTATAATTAATGTCTAGAAAGATTCAGTTTCTACAAATAACAAATACTTTGTGTTTTCTCATTAAAGGAACTAGAGGCAGGAAAAAAGAAACGATGCTCACGAGCGACGCGCCCGGCTCTGCGAGTAACTGCAGCCCAGCACGGGAGCGTGCACAGACGGCTATGTTACACAAACACAAAAATACCATTACCTGACCCTCTTCACACGCTCTCACGCCACACCTCCAATATCTCACGCTGAAAAGGCAACTCCCCGCCGCTCTCACGGACAATATTGAGGTGAAGCAATCCACGCTGCAGCCCTGATCACAGCTAATGCTACTACTACTGTAGCATGATCACAGCTAATGCTACTGCACGCTAGCTCTCTCTGAGTCATTGGTGAGGTCAGATCATTGTCATCATCTCTAAACACAACCTATAATGTTTCTTACCTGCTCACTAGGAAATGAGCCATGGCAGCATCCTTTTTGAGTCCCAGATATAGTTGAAGCAGCCTCCATTCATCAATCACGTATCCGATATAGATTCGGGTCCCTGCCTGTCTTTTACCATATTTGGTTTTTGACTCACGAGATGCCGCTGAATAAACTTCCTTTGTGCCACGCTTGGTCGTTTGCTGGTTGCAGTAGAATCCATTGCCACAGTTCTTCTTTTGGAGTTTGGCGGTTGGCAAGCAACTTAAGGTGCATTAGCTCCACCTACCGATCTGCAGTGTCGAACACATTTTCTTTCTGTTTTGAAGCTGTCATGAACGCGCAAGCAGTGTCAATTGACGCCACATCCGTAGGGCAGCGCGGGAAATTCGTGACCGAACTGCAGCGCATTTTGCAGCAAACAGCCTGTTCAAGAAAATGGAACGATACATGGGTGGCCTCATTCTTTTTGGTTTATAACGCTTCATCACCCATTAGCTTTGAAAAAATGAACATACATGTTTAATTTTTTACAGATTTTTAAAGATCCTACCTCTAGTTCCTTTAAAACATTGCATTTTTAATGTATTGGTGTGCATATTTAAATAATCACAGTAAAATAAACATTTTCACATATTTTTTATTTTAAAAAGGCCAATTTCCTTTCCCCTCCAGTTTCCTTCATCTTGTCAATTTGTGTCACATCTCAACACATCTAGACACCAGTGCTGCAACAGGCATAACAGACAAACAAACTAAAGACGTTTATAGGTCTGTCTGTAGACACTCTACTCAGAAACAGTTAATAATGTTTTTGCCTGAGTCTGCGTGTGTTTGTTTAAATGTCCTATGTGGGATATTCATAGAAATCATGGTAAAATGTGACTCTTTAGCGCCATGCAGTTTAGAGTAAGTATTGTGTAAATTTATCAAAATTGCTTCTAATGTTCTTGCCTGCCCTTTGTCTATACTTTTTAATCTTTCAATTAACACATGTACAGTCCCTAAGGCATGGAAATGTACAAAGATTTTTCCTCTTCATAAGGGGAGTGATACATGTGAACTCAACAACTACAGGCCTATTGCAATAATTAACTCAATTGTAAAAGTATTTGAAAAACTGATCTTTAATCAAATATCTGCTTATCTTGACACTAACTTACTTTCACAATGCCAGTTAGGATTTAGAAAGCACCTCTCTACAACTACTGCTTTGTTGAAACTCACAAATGATATTTACTCTGGCTTTGACAATAGCCTAATTACTGGTGCTATTTTTCTAGATTTAACTAAAGCCTTTGATTTGGTTGATCATTATTTGCTTTTAGATATACTATATTCCTTTGGCCTTTCAAGGTCATCTTTACTTTGGTTCAATTCTTTTTTTTCACCATCGCTCGCAATACGTTTCCTTCAATGGATGTGAGTCCAATTGGCGGGGGTCATTATGGGTATCCCTCAAGGTTCATCACTGGGGCCTTTATTATTTTAACTTTTTATAAATGACTTGCCGCTTTGTTGCACCTCTTGCTCGGTTCATCTGTATGCTGATGATACAATTTTGTATTGTTCTAAACCTAACAAATTGGAAATTCAGGAGACCCTTCAGCTTAATTTTAACAAAGTGCAACATTGGCTAACTTATAATAAACTTCTTCTTAATAAATCAAAATCGTATTCTATGCTTTTCCAGATAAATACTTTGACCTCTGCTGTACACGATGATTTGAACTTACATTTTTTAGACTCTTCACGATTGCGATCATCTGATAAAATTAAATGCTTTGGGGTTTGGTTGGAACCAGAGTTGTCCTTTAAAACTCATATTCACAAAATCTCACATAAGGTGACATGTAGTTTGAAAACTTTATATCAGTCTATCAACTGTTTTGACCTCACAACAAGGAAGCGTATTATAAGCCAACTTTTATTTCCGATTTTGGATTATGCAGATATAATTTACCAGAACTCCACAGTTGTATGTCTTCAATCTCTTGATGTTATAATCAATAGCCTATGTCGCTTCGTTTTACGCTGACCTTTAAGAACACACCACTGTCACATGTATGAATGCCTCTCATGGCTATCTTTAAATGCCAGGCGTCAATTTCACTGGTTGTCACTTATTTTTAAATGCATCTTTTTTGATTTTCCATCTTATTTAAAAATATTGTTAGTACCCTTTAATTCTGTGTATCACACTAGGATCAATGATCAGCTCTCTTTTTTAATACCTCAATTTAAAAAGAAGTAAGGAAACGTGCATTCTGTGTTAAAGCTCCTCAGCACTGGAACATGTTACCTGCACATTTAAGATCATTATCTTCATTTCGCTTGTTTAGAAATGCTGTTTATGAGCATGTAAAGCAGACTTGTAATTGCTTTGAATCCACTGCCTGAGATTACGACTGTATAGCTAAAGTATTGCATTTATATTTATCTCTGTTGTTTGTACCACAGCAGGATTTTATTTTTTTGTAGATTTTGTTAATTAGTTTTTGTTTGTGATCTATGTTTCAGACTTGTTGATTCGTTTCGTCTCTGCTGTCTTGTGCTTTATTTACATTATTGTTGGAGGACCCACTCGAAATGAGATGATTCATCTCAAGTGGTTTTATCCTCCTAAAATATAAGTTAATAAATAAAATAAAAAAATATTGCAGCTACGGTGGCCCACTCAAAAAGGCAACAACCTCCAGCCATCTGGTCCGTTTTTTTATAAAAAGCATGAGATTGATTTATTTCCAATCTCTGTAGCCTAACCCACACAAAGCATATACTCAACCAGTTAAAAAAGCATTTTTAATTATGACTGTTCAGTGTTAGTGTCTACAAAATGCCACGAGCAGAGTTTCCACGGTGGATGAACTTGTCTGTCTGGGACAGCATTTTGAGAAGGATCAACAAAATCAAACTTCTTTGAGCAGAGGAGGACTGTCGGACGGAACCCCAGACTGAAACCCTCTGAAGAAGTTCCAAAGTTGCCAAACAAGAAAAACTTGAAGAAAAAATTCAATGAAACTTTGAAACCGTAATCAGTAAAAGAACATGATGTGTGTAATGCTTATAATTTATGGTGACTGCTACAGCTAATCAACATGAGAAAGCACAAAAATGGCCAGAACTCAACAACATATTATGGGAGATCTTGAGGGTTTCACACACATTAGTTTCAGGATTCTACCAAAACAATCATAACTATAATTATTTTCAAGATATGATGTTTTATTTGTTACTTTACTGTTTCACTCAGACAAAACTCTCATCTGCTTGAACCAAAGAACATCTGCAAAAGTAGGAGGCAGCAGGAGGAACGTGCCAGGGTAATAAATGGTAATCGTTTAGTAGAGCATTTGTAAAGATATTTCTGTGTGATGCACATTCAACCTACGGGCAGCAAAGTGTTTTCCACTGGCTGTGAGTCAAACTAAATTATTGTTGCACCGTGACAATTGATCCTATACATACCCACCAACAGTTGGTGTTTGTGTAATCTTTCAGAGACAGCAGCAGTACCAGCATCTACACACTGATACCTAATCATTTAAAATGTTCCTTCTGAATCATGTACTCATGTCTAGCATTAATCAACCCCAGTAGAATCTAGGTTTCCCATCGGAGATGTTCTGTTTCTGCACTCCCACTTACTTTCTGGTTTCCTCATATTTCCACTCTTTGCTCTTCACTGTAATGGTCCACAGATGACACATGCAGCATCATGAATATTCCCCAACTTCTGAGGTTCCCCATGTGTCAGTAGCTCTGCATGTCACTTTATTATAAGGAGGAAATTTCAAGCCTTCCAGAGCAATAAGGAACATGGTGGAAGGTAATAATATCCATGTCTATTACAGTCATATGCGATCACATATCAATATAAATGAGCTGAAAAAAGTCCTTCTAAATTCCAGAAAATACAGTATTTATTATGTTTATAGAAAACGTCAGCTTTATAAATGGTAAAGAAGCTGACATTATTCCAACTGGTTCCTCCGTCGAGTCGAATCTTCACTTCACCAGTCATTTTGACTCCTTCATGACTGAACAGGCCTACAGGGAACAGATCTGAGGAGGTCATGGAGCCCCTGAACCACGACCTTAATTCAAAGTGACTCAAGCCAAGAACAGACTCAGTCCAGCCACGGACTCCAACTTACAAATAAATACGCTTGAATAGACAAAATTAAAAGGATTTAGATAAAGCACCATCTTCACTTGCTTACTCTGAAATAATTGTAACAATAAAATATTGATACTATTCAGTGAGTAACTCAGCTACTCAGCATAGAATTTTATCCCCATTTTTTATGTTTGGCATTGTCAATTAGCTGTAGTGGCCATCTTGAAATTGGTTGTCTCCTAAAGGAAATGATGTTCATCTAATTTAGACTTTTTAAAAATTGCATTAAAATCTATTGAATGTCCCATGAATTATTAACGCCACGTCCTCTGAGACGCTGTCCAAGGATGGCACCCCGCCCATTCCATACAGCAAGTCCCCTCAAAGGTCCTGCCATATAAGGCCAGATCATGCTCCCACACTGACAAATAAAGCACCACGAACATGCTACAGATATTTGGATCATGCTCAGAACCATCAGTCTGTTACACTATCATGGAGAAGCTCGACTGGGATCATACACATGCATCTGAAGGCCTCCAAGGCTCTACAAAGACCATCCATGTTGTGAAGTCCTGTGTGAAGGGTCACATGTACAGCTTGTAGTTTGTTATTCTTCTCTGATCTGTGATTTATGTTGGGTCCCTCAGGCCCGTTTGAGGGCTGAACAATTATCTGTAAATGCTGCTTACATAGCTAGGAACAACAATGAATACTGACAGGATCTCTATTTAGCAAAACTTTGTGAAAACACACACCTTTGTGAAATAGTCACACTTTTAAGGCAACACATGGACCCTGGAAGCATTACGGTAATGGCAGACGTACTGAGAGAATCTTTGAATAGCATCAAATATTCTGTCAAAACAGATACATGTTTCAAAAAAGTAAAGAAAAATACATAAATAAAATAAAGACCTCACCTTCGTATGTTGAGAAATTGGTCATGGCTGTTTTAGTCCAATCTTATTGTGTGATCTTACACAATGTCTTAAAGGGGACCTAGAATGTAAACCAACATTTTCCTTGTTGTTGAATAAAGACAGCTTGGGTGGTCAAAAGTAGCATGCAAACAAGTCAAAGCCGTGTGTGACCTAATTTTTATGTAAATTAGAAAGTTGATAAATCCTTCCTTAACACGTCATAAGGGGAGCCCTTCCTCCTCAAACCTGCATGTCTCCAGTGTCTGAGGCCTTCTGGGGAAACCAACCAATCAGCAAGCAGCTCATTATCATATTCATGTCCTGGTCCAGTGGGAGGGGTCAACAGCTCTTTTCATAGCAAGGCTGGTTTAGTGGTTTTAGAATGGCCTGTATCAGGGCTCCTGGGACAGATGAAAGCCAAAAGAACATTTCTGATGCTTTTTAGAGGCTCAAAGCTGTTTTAGATTGTTGATTAACTGCATTCTAGGACACCTTTAATACATGGAGTGTGTATTGTGGACTGCTAGTAGACCGTAGCAAATGGAAATGAGCTTCAGTGTCTAAACTTAAAGCAGCATTTCTCAACTTTGCAGTTATATGGTCTCTGTCGCCCTCTAGAGGCTTGCTGCGTAACGTCACTGTCGTAACATTAAATCTCTCTCTCGGGCAAAAGTGGCATGTTTACATTCCTATTGTCAGGCAAAACAACGAAAACAAACTTTTCCACCTCCACACATTGAATAAATAGTTTAATCAGGACTGTATAACAACTTTATGCCCGACCAAACACAAAAACCCCGGTGAAATAATTTATTACTTACCTAGCTCTTGCTCTATCACGTTCTCCTTTTCTTTTCCTATATGCCACTGATAAGGGATTTCTAGCTTTCTTTAGTGAATCTGCCGCTGCTACAGCGAGTCTACGTTATACAATTATGGCAAGCCAAAGGGATAAATAAAAATGCGCGTTCTAAACTGGCATTATGTCCGCCAAAACGCTCGTTCAAGACACGCGTTTTGGCGGACATAATGCTCGCTTTTAGAACACACAAGTTTTTGCCCCCTTTGGCATCAAAACGCGTGTTCAAGACGCGCATTTTGGTGGACATAACGCGTGTTTAGAACGTGTGCTTTTTTATCCCTTTGGCTTGCCATATTATGCCGTAAAACGACACCCAGTGCACAAAAACTGTATAGCGCAGTAAACAGACGTGGAACCCCCCAACACTATCACAGGTATGAAAATGAACATAATAGATAATACTGTAGCGTTCTTGTAGTTTTAGGAAATGTTATATGTGTGTTCCTTTCTTGCTGTTCAAGCATTGTGAGTGCAGATTGAATGAGGAGTGTGAGGGGGCGGGGCCCGGCATGGAGGTGCGGAAAGACTGTGGGAGCGGGGAGTGAGAGGGAGAGAGAGAGCCTGGTTGGAGTGTTGTACGGCGTGGTTACGGCCGAGTAATCAGAGAGAGAGTTAAAGAATAAACAAACGAAAGTGCATTACGGCTCGCTTATTATTTAGCGTTGAGCGAAACGCTACATTTGGTGTCAGAAGTTAATCTTCGCGGGGTGGTGAGATTCTTGCTGTGTGCACCGCTAGCGCGTGGTTCGGCCTGTTAGCATGACTGCTCGACGGAGTCGGCCTGACACCCTGGACATTAAGGCGGAAGGCTTCGAGGCGGCTGGTCCTGCTGGGCTTGTGGGAAGCCCCGGTGTGAGTTCGGAGCTTGCTGCTCGGGTCAAAATGGAGGCCAAGAAGCTAGCTGCTGAGGCGGGGTTCGGCGCGGGAAATGTTGCTAGTGCTTCGGGCCCGTCACGTCGTGTCTCGAGGATGGGGGACGACGGCGGGGGCACGCAATGCCTGCTGCCTCCGGTAAAGACGCCGAAATACTCAGGAAAAGCAGACTGGGAGGCTTTTCATGCACAATTTGAACTTTTGGCACGAGCGGGAAGCTGGTCGGAGAGCGATAAGGCGCTGCAGTTAGCCCTGTGCCTTACTGATGAAGCCCTCACGTGCTTGTTGCTGTTGAGCCCAGCTGAAAGAGAGGACTACGGTGCGCTAGTGGGTGCTCTACGGCGGCGGTTTGGACAGTGTGTTCAGCCTGAGGTGCTACGTTCTGAGTTGACCAGCCGGCGGAGACTGCAGGGAGAACCGCTGCGTGTGTTGGCTATCGACGTGGAGACCCTGACGAGGAAGGCTTATGCCCACATGCCTGTGGATGTTCAGGTTGAGCTTGCCAGGGACCAGTTCTTACGAGCCATTACCCCTAGAGAGCTTCGGATCCAGACCCAGCTGGCACACCCCCGTACGTTGCAGGAGGCGCTGGAGCTGGCCTTGGAGAGGGAGGCCGTGGGTGCAGCGGTGGCAGACGACCATGCCGGGACAGGCCCAGTCGTGAGGGCTGTGGTACAGGAGAGTCCAATCCCAGAAAGACCAGTGTGGGCTGCAGAACTGACTGAATTGGTCCGCGCTGTGTCGCTGCAGCAGCCGAGCGGTGCGCCGCGTCCAGGTCCTCGCAGGGCCCCCCCGGTGTGTTGGGTTTGTGGACAGACGGGCCACATCAGTGTACGCTGCCCCAAGCGGATGGATGACCAGGGAAACGAGCGGGGGCCTGTGGAGTAGGGACAGCACAGACCCCTGTTGGAATGTCCCACACGCATCTAGTGGATGGAGGAGTTGTCAGGAACAAGGGAAGTGGGGCACCGGCTTCTTCAGGAGCAGAGGACGTCACAGGGACGGTAAGAGTGGTGGGCTGGACGCACATGGGGAATTTTTGCCACGTTCCCATTGACGTGGAAGGTGTCTCATGTGTGGCACTAGTTGATACGGGGTCCACTGCCACTCTGATAAGGCCTGATATGGTTCCTGCTACAGTCCGGGTGGAGCCTACTGCAGTGAAGCTTTGTACTGTAACGGGTGACATGGCTCCTGTGCTTGGGAGATGCATGCTCACTGTGGGGGTAGGGGGCCAATCATGGGACTTTAGGGTGTGGGTTGCCGCTGTTCGGGACCCGTTTATTTTGGGACTGGACTTTCTCCAGGCTGCTCGCTGTGTTTTAGACCTGGGGCAGGGCTCGCTGAAGCTTCTCGACGGACCTGTGAGGAGTCTGGTGAACCCCTCGCAGCCCTCCTGCCCCTATCCAGCTGTGGTGGGGACTGTGGACGTTGTGAAGCCTGTTCTTCCTGCTCCCGTCTTGGCGCCCTCCCCCTCCTCGCCCACTCCCTCCCCTGAAGTGGATCTCTCTGTGGCTGGTCGTCCTATGGTACCAAATGGGAGTGACAGACACACAGCGGTTAAGGAGATGTGGGGACGGTGCTGTGATGGTTTGGAGCCGAAGCAGCGGGAGGAGCTGTGGGATGTGCTATGGGAGTTTAGAGACATTTTTGCTCTGTCAGAAGAGGAGGTGGGCCTGACACACCTTGTGCAGCACGACATTGTCACGGGAGATGCCCGGCCCATTAAAACACGCCCCCGCCGGTTGCCCCTAGCACACAAGGCAGCAGCCGACAGCGCTATTGAGGAGATGTTGAAGGGCGGGATTATTGAACCCTCTGACAGTCCTTGGGCATCGGGGGTTGTGATGGTGACCAAGAAAAGGAGCTCTAAGATGAGATTTTGTGTGGACTATAGGCCGCTGAACAACGTCACAACAAAGGACTCATACCCTCTGCCCCGCATTGACGAGTCTCTGGACTTGGTGTCGGGCTCGTCCTGGTTCTCCTCATTGGACCTTCGTAGTGGGTACTGGCAGGTGCCCCTCAGCCCTGAGGCCAGACCTAAGACTGCTTTTTGCACTGACCGAGGGCTCTGGCAGTTTCGGGTTCTCTCTTTTGGATTATGTAACGCCCCGGCCACGTTTGAGAGACTAATGGAGAAGGTGTTGGCGGATGTTCCCCGGCGAGAGTGCCTGGTGTACTTGGACGACATTCTTGTCCACGGGAACTCTTTTGAGACCGCCTTGGAGTCTCTGCGACGGGTCCTGCAGAAGATTGCTAATGCGGGCTTGAAACTTCACCCTGACAAGTGTTGTTTCATGAGGAGGGAGCTGGAGTTTTTGGGACATAAGATTGGGGGGGAGGGTATTAGCACTTTGGAGGAGAAAGTGCAGGCCGTGAAAGACTGGCCAACCCCCTCCAACCTGAAGGAACTGAAGAGCTTCCTAGGACTGGCGTCTTATTACCGGCGGTTTGTGCGGGGCTTTTCTTGTGTGGCCGCGCCTCTGTTCCAGTTGCAACGGAAGGACAAAGAGTTTGCATGGACGCCTGTGTGTGAACAGGCCTTCAGAGAGTTGAAGGGGGCCTTGACAGACTCCCCCATCCTCACCCCCCCAAACCCCAGCCTGCCCTTCATATTGGACACAGACGCCAGCGATGAAGGAATGGGGGCGGTGTTGAGTCAGGTGGGTCCAGAGGGGGAGAAGGTAGTGGCTTACTTTAGCAGGACATTCAGTAAAGCGGAGAAGCGCTATTGTGTCACGCGCCGCGAACTCCTAGCTATAGTGAGAGCAATAAGCCACTTCAGGTATTATCTCTGTGGTCTGCCCTTTACTGTGAGAACTGATCATGCGGCTCTTCAGTGGCTGATGTCGTTCAAGGAACCGGAGGGACAGATCGCACGCTGGCTGGAGGAACTAGCTGCATACGTCTTCCAAGTGGAGTATCGGGCAGGGGCACGTCATGCCAATGCAGACGCTATGTCTAGGCGTCCCTGTGCTTTGGATGGATGTCGATATTGTGACAAGAGGGAGCTTCGAGAGGCTGAGCTACGCTCGGAGGACGGGCAAGGCTGCAAACAGGACAAGGATGCCCTGTTGTGCAAGGGGGTGGTAGTGACTCCACCTGATTGGAGGGAGCAGCAGGAAAAGGACCCTGAGCTGCTACCGGTCCTACAGAGAGTGGAAGCGGGACAAAAGCCGCAATGGAGTGAGATTGCTGGGTTGTCACCGGCTTCCAAGGGACTCTTTGAGAAGTTTGATGCGCTCCGATTGAAGGACGGTGTGCTCCAGAGAGCGTGGAAAACACCGGCAACTGGGGAGGAGATATGGCAGGTGGTGGTCCCAAGGGCACTCAGGGAGTCTGTGCTGAGCACCTGCCATGGGTCGGTTGGAGCGGGACACTTTGGAGTGTCGAAAACCCTTCGTCGACTGAGACAAGGATTCTACTGGGGACAACAACGGAGGGATGTTGAGGACTTTTGCCGCAGGTGTGATCTGTGCTCAGCTTATAAAGGTCCTGCAGACCAGTCCCGGGCCCAACTGCAGCAGCTAGCAGTGGGGGCTCCTATGGAAAGAGTAGCAGTTGACATCATGGGACTCATCCCCACCAGTGTGTGAATGGGTGAATTGAGTTGATTGTGTTGTGAAGCGCCTTGGGGGGTTGTAGAACCCTAAGAAGGCGCTATACAAATACAGGCCATTTACCATTTACCATTTACCAGGAGGCAAGTACCGTGGCAGATGCGCTGGTGGAAGGCATGTTCTCCAGGTTCGGTGCTGCAGAAGTCATCCACAGCGATCAAGGACGGAACTTTGAGTCGGCTGTATTCGCTGCTATGTGTGAGAGACTAGGCATGCAGAAGACGAGGACCACACCGCTGCATCCTCAGAGTGACGGCATGGTAGAGCGGTTCAACTGAACACTCGCAAAGCAGCTGGCTATTACCACGCCGGAACACCAGCGTGACTGGGACATGCACCTTCCAATGGTTCTCTGGGCATACAGATCAGCGGTGCAGGATTCTACGCTGTGCACACCGGCTCTTCTCATGTTGGGACGGGAGCTGCGGACGCCTGCGGAGATGGTGTTCGGGAAGACTCCTGAATCACCGGCAGCTTCCCCAGGACCAGAGTATGCGAGAAGGCTTCAGGACCGGATGGAGTCGGCCCATGCTTTTGCTCGGGACCAGTTGCAGAAGGCGGGCATGAGGCAAAAACGGAACTATGACGTTAGGGCAAAAGGGAAGGACTTCAGGGTTGGGGATCTGGTTTGGGTGTATAACCCGAAGAGGAAAAAGGGGCGGTGCCCTAAGCTGGACTGTAACTGGGAAGGACCTTGTGAAGTGCTGGAAAGACTTGGCGAGGTTGTGTACAGGGTCTGCCTGCCGCCTAGGGGCAGATGTGTAGCACTGCACAGGGACAGGTTGGCTCCTTATCGTGGGGATGGCCGCCAAGGAGGTTGTGCAGCACCATCACCCCCACAGCAGGGGATGCGGCCTGTATCTGCTGACCCTACCACTGGTTCCTCGCCCAGTGGTTCTCCGTTTTCTTCATCTCCTGTGTTGGAGCAGTCTCAGCCCCTGGGAACAGGGCATGCTCGGCCTCAGAGGGTTCGGAGGGTTCCGGGTCGCCTTAAGGACTTTTTGTTGTGAACCCTCGGGACGAGGGCTTAGTAAGGGGGGGGCAGTGTAGCGTTCTTGTAGTTTTAGGAAATGTTATATGTGTGTTCCTTTCTTGCTGTTCAAGCATTGTGAGTGCAGATTGAATGAGGAGTGTGAGGGGGCGGGGCCCGGCATGGAGGTGCGGAAAGACTGTGGGAGCGGGGAGTGAGAGGGAGAGAGAGAGCCTGGTTGGAGTGTTGTACGGCGTGGTTACGGCCGAGTAATCAGAGAGAGAGTTAAAGAATAAACAAACGAAAGTGCATTACGGCTCGCTTATTATTTAGCGTTGAGCGAAACGCTACAATACTATGACGCAAAAACTTTACAAAAAAGCACAATTTTAAGATGTAAAAGTTGCGGAATGTTGCTTTAACTAAGCTTGAGTAATTTTGAGTGCTAAGTTTGATAAGCTGTGGTAGCCATTTGAAATTGGATTGTTTCCAAAGTCGGTCAGTTTTAAATGTTCATCCAATAATCACTTTGCTAGTTTGGTGATGTATGGGGACGTTTAGCTACTATGACACCAAATATTAGCTAAAGGCTTGTAAAACTAATGGAATGATAGAAATTATTGACATTTAAGCCCCTGACTTGTTGTTATTATTATTATTATTATTATTAATATTAATAATACATTTATTATGCGTTCTTATTGATGACTGTGATCATCTGCTCTGCTATGTACTGCTACTATTGACTGTGTTTTAGTTTGTATGTGTACAGCACTTTGGTCAGCTGCCATGCTGTTTTTTAAATGTGCTTTATAAATAAACTTGGTATTTAGCTATAGCCATCTTGAGCGGGGTGGACACCAGACGTTAATGAGTTGTAGATGTTCGTCTACGGCAGGAGTCACCAACCTTTGTGAAGCTGAGAGCTACTTCACGATTATTGAGCCTTATGAAGGGCTACCTCTGAACTAGAATAGGTTTGAGTTGAACTAAACTTCATGTATAATAAATATATTTTAAGGCTTTTTTAACAGTATAATTTTCAAATCTATATCAGGGCAAGTGTGATTAAAACAAACTAAAACATGCTGGACCTCGAGGACCAGAGTTGGAGACCTCTGCTGTAAATAGTCAGCTAGTTTATTACACAGTGGTTTAGTTTTTTAAATATTTTTACGTTCATATTTTTATTTCCTTTATTTCTACATTGCTACTGGTACACATAAATGCACCAACTGAGGGACAATAAAGCATGTTTCCATTCTGTTCTTGTTGCATTAAAATCAGGCAGAAACTTTCTTGCCCAACTTCTGCTTTTTGGTGACAATAATTACTCTGTGTGGATTATCAATAAATCACCAAACTGTGAGATTAGAGATCTACAAACTTTTGATATGTGATCAAAACGATGGCTGTTTTTTTCCACCAACTTCCTTTTAGACATGAGTTGGTGTGTTTTCAGACTGTAGAAGCCCCTTTAAAGCAGCAGTAAAAGCTTTTTTCCTGAGCCCCAGTGTCTCATAACCAGGGTGAAAGACACAACAAAGAAAATGAGGAACTGTGACAGTTTCTCGCTCTGAGAATTCGGACTCCATCTAACATCTATTTGGGTGTGACTGTGTGTGTCTTGGTGTGTGTTTGCATGCTGACACTTTGTTCTGAATGTGAGAATCCAGTGTCTTGGAATTTCTCGTGGGTCTGTGTGGTGTGCTGGTGAGACTCCGTCCTGTCACTCCGGCGAGTCTCGGCGTATCGTTCTGTATCCGGTAAACTCCTCTGCTTTGACAGCTCAACAATGGCAGCGACACAAAACGGTGGACGGCTCTGTCAGCAGCCATTACCCAAGTGCATCAGTCGTCTGAATTTTTAATGGAACTCCTCTCTTGTGTCTGTCACAGCAATAACAATAATTGATTTCCATGTTAAGGCTGTTAATGCATTTCCCCTTTCACCACCACTCCATGTGTTTCAATTAGTTTGGCAGAGAGTGGCTTTTACCATTAAGAAGCATGATCACAATAATAATGTGTGTGTGTGTGTGTGTGTGTGTGTGTGTGTGTGTGTGTGTGTGTGTGTGTGTGTGTGTGTGTGTGTGTGTGTGCGTGTGTGTGTGTGTCATGGAGGCAGACAAATAAAAAGTCACTAGTTGGATGGTAATTAAAAAAAACACCAAGAGGGAATCTAATGGGAAACTGTTGTTTGATGGTCGATGTTAGACTTTCTTTGAGAAATGACAATCTGACCCAAACCACAGGTTATACTAAACTGAAGTGATGCGATGGAGTCTGTTTACTGCAGTGAAAATATATTTAAAGGTTCACTTCACTGAGAAACTATTTTTTTATTATTATTATTTCTGATTATAATCGGTCACTCTGAGTCTCCTACACCTATCTCCTGCATTAGCTTCTGACAGAAAATAGAAACTCTAGGATTAGAAAATCCTGACAGAAGCACAAAAACTGTATAGCGCAGAAAAACAGACGTGGGACCCCCCAACACTATCACAGGTGAACATAATAGATAATACTATGACGCAAAAACTTTACAAAAAAGCATCATTTTAAGGTGTAAAAGTTGCGGAATGTTGCTTTAAGAGGCATGAAAAAATGTTTTAAGCTAATTTGTTTTCCAAATCTGCCGTTGCAGCTTTAACTGTACTTCGTACAATTGTTACATGACATTTTTGTTCTAAATTTACTAATAAAAACTTTGCTCACGTTGTTTTGACTGTTCATTTTCCTGTCTGTCACCACAGAGACACAATTAGCCCAGCGTGAAAACCCGCCGTCCGTTTCTCCTGCTCTTTGTCCTGGCTTCATTACGCAGCATACGTTGGTAATTCATCACCATAACCACACTGAGAAGGATTACAGGCTTCATCAATTTTTAACTTTAACTCATCTGAGCTGCCCTGATTCACTACAACACCGCATTCACACCCCTTCAGGTTTGTTAGGACAGCAGCTACCTGGTGAGTGTTTTCAGATGGGACACCAGGTAAGGGTGGGGTTGGGTGGTGGGGGTGCAGCCAGGATTTAATCAGAAAGCCTTTTAAATATTAAGAGGGAGGATTATCTATACAGTAAGGTCATGAGGAGAAACTGGATCTGAGGAGATGAAACTAAATGAGAGTAAAACAGCTGCTCCATCAGCTCTGAACACAAATACCTACTCATTAATTAAAGCAGATTGAACGAGTGATACTAGAGCACCTGGTAGGTGACCAGTAAGTTCATTAAGTCTTCTTTTAATTAGAAGTTATTGTCATTATTTTGTTTGAGAAGAAAATAGAAGATTTATTTCACCTTAACTTGAAATATTTCAACTGGTATCCCTTAGATGAGTCACGGGTGTTGGTGGGATTAAATGGATGTGAAAAAGAAATAATGAGACGAGTCACATGAACGATTAAACAGATCAAATCAGACTGCAGCAAAATAATTATCTCATGATGCACTGTGACAGATGAATAAAGGTCAGGGGTCAGCGATGAGGGAAACTCCCACACCTAGGATTCTCTCCTCCAGGGACCACCTGATTATGTGGCGTTCAGAAAATATCAGAGCTTCTCATTTAATACAAACGCTTGGAATTAAAACACCTTCAAGTCTCGTACTGTAGTTGGATGGTGTTAAAGTTTAGAGATCATGTTTATTAGAGCCTTTAGAGTATTTGAGGCAGGAAAGCTCACTGATGTTTCTCTGCCAAAAACTAACGTACAATATTCACAAGACGTTTCAGGCTCAGAAAGAAACAAAAGAAAAACTTTAGTGTTTTGCGTTTGGGAGGAAGAGCAGTGCTGTCGTCTCCCCGCTGTGTTCCAGAACCACACAGCTCCAACGAACACAAACACCATCGCAGCAATTTGGTCGTTTCTGTCCAGAAGTAAAAGAAAAGAAAGAAGTTCCTTTGAAAACTTCCAGACACTGTCATGATTTTAATATGAAAGGAAACGTTAGAGAAAAACACACAGAGTATTATTGTATGTATACAAATAATCAGGAAGACAGTATAAAAGCTTCCACTAAAATAATCACACACTGATCCTAAAAGCAGAATAAAACGTGTCACAAGAAAAAAACTGTAAAAAGTCTGTAATGAAGCCAAAGAAGAGAAGTTGTTAAAGAAGTAAAGAAAAGCACAAATGAATAAGTTTGGACAGGGAAAGAGGACAGAGGGAAATAAAAGGAAGGACGCTGAGAGAAGGAGGATAAAAGAGAGAGACTGAAAAGAGACAACAGAGGAAACGAGCGTCAGTTCTGTTTTACTGAACTCGTTTTATGCCAGAAAGACACAAATAGTTCGTCACAGTGTTGTGACATATTTATGTGTTAGTCTGAAGTGGAAATTCTCCAGTTGCCGTGAGCAGGGTCATTCAGGGACATAAAGGAAGAATTCACACCAAACTTCCTTTTTCCAAGAAGTCAGTCAGATCTGCATCAGAGGCCTTGTGAGGACAGCAAGAGGCTTTGGGAGAGGAGGACATTTTCATGGTTTCTTTAGGAAAATCAGGAACAAAAACTCCAACAACCACAGATTCAATAATGTAAAAAGAGAGGAGGCAGAAAATCTATATGCTGTTAAAAATGCATCAAATGTAAAGATGCAAGATGTGTGTGAGCTAGAATATCTGCAGAAATCTGCAGGCAGGCAGGAGTGTTGATGAAAGACAAAGTTTAATTACTAGAGATAGAAAAATGTTTTGCATGTCAGAGAAGATGAGATTTCTGAAGGAGGGGTGTGTTGGGAAGTGACTGACCCTTCAGGTGGTACTCCTAAGCTATCAGGGAGAGGTAGACTCAAGGAGTCAGTCTGGAAGGAGGAAGTGAGTTTTCAAGCACAAACATTACTTTTCTTGTCTAGAAAGTAAAGGACCAGAGAAACAACACAAATCAGAATGAAGTCATGCAAACCTGCAAAAATCAGTGAATCACAAAGCCGAAGCAACGACATCATCTGTCTTCATCAGATGGTCCAGCTCAGTGACGCATGTCTGGAAAACCTCCAGGAGAAGGTAACCCGTTATCCTCCTGGACACATGCCTGGGCTTAGCCTAGCTTGTTGAAGCCTCTTGTATCTGAGATCGTTTCAATTAAGCCATGCTCTAGATCAGGTGTGCCCAACCCTGCTCCTCGAGATCCCCTATCCTTGATGAGCTGCTGAACGGGTGACTCAAGTGTGTTGGAGCAGGGAAACAACTAAAACAGGCATGATAGGGGTTCTCCAGGACCAGAGTTGGGCATGCCTGCTCTAGATCTTCCAGGTGTGGGTGAGGACGAGCCTGCCAATCATGAGCTTTGTCTTTTGGCTCAGTCTCAGGTGAGGTCTTTACTGGATCTGCTGCAGCTCACCTGCCAGCCTGACACCGGGGTGGATCAACCATAGCAGACCCAAACTTGCACCCAGGACTATCTTGACTTTGTAATGAGATTGAGGACAAAGCTTGTTTGGGTTCCCAGGAATCAGATAACGTGCGTTTCCTTTATCGGAACTTCCGGGTAAATCTGTGAGCATGAAGTTGACCGGGAGATCCGAAGCCCCGGTCCTGTTAACCTGTCCTGTCTCCATATATATTTGGCCCTGTAAGGAATTTGATGAAACGTCAGCACATCACGACCGCTGCACAGTGAGTTACGTCATCGATCAGCGCAAAACGCGCGAAAGAAGTAAACAAAGATCGACACAATGGAGGAAGCAGCAATAGTAGGCATGTTTGTGTTTGCTATGTTGTTATATGCAGCGATGGCTTCCATCGCTCCACATATATGCATTTCCTATTTCCTCCTGAGTTGACATTTCTGACTGAGTTACAACCAATCGGCAGCGTTCCCACCCAGCGTCTTCACCGGGCCTTTCATCGGGCCGTTCCGAGTACCTACCCCTGATCAGGTACTCAGAACGTTCCGGAAAACGTTCGGCCGGCCCGGTCAAGTGGAGACAAGCGCAAGTCGGGAACTTCCTGTAAATTTACCCCGAAGTTCCGATAAAGGAAACGCACCTATAATCCTTAAAAGTGACCCAAACAACCTAAAGCAAGCATAAGGACCACAGTTATAGGATCTGTTTCCCCTGATGAGGACCAAGAGCACCGGGTAAGGGTCCAGCACCTGGGTGTGTTCTTCACTTGATACAGGTGGGCTGTTCCTGAGAGGACAGGAGAGATGGGACATGTGAGTCTTATGAGGACACTTTAAAGTGGCAGAGCAGGACATGGCTGTGTTGTTGTTGTTGTTGAAACAGCAGCAGGACAGCTGTCAGACACATTCCCAAATGAGATTCACCAAACTCAAAGAGAGCAGACGTTTCCTCTTCTCAGCCCTCACCACTCCTAAACCTTCTGAAAAAGGTCAGTGGAGGTTTCAGTGCTAGGTCTGAAAATATAGTTTTCTGATTGTTTTTGTACAATGAAGACATGTGTTTGTGTGTTGCCCTGGAAAATCAATTTTGTTCAGTTTCTAAGAGAAAAGAGAAATTTGAAGGCTGAAAGTCGCCCAACTATCTAGAGACATGACTCAGTCAGAGAACATAAAAGAACCTCACAGAACCAAACTTAACAGCTCACATGTGCACAGTGAAGATTAGCTGCAGGAAGGAAAGAAGAATGTTGCAATAGAGAGAAAGTAGAGATGTAAAGAGAAGAGAACGGAGGAAAGTTTCTAAAGGAGACAAAGAAAAAGAAGGTGGAGGCTGTGGCCTCGAATAATCGTCCATACGGTCTGGTGGCAGCAGCACCACAGGGTGTGTGTGTGTGTGTGTGTGTGTGTGTGTGTGTGTGTGTGTGTGTGTGTGTGTGTGTGTGTGTGTGTGTGTGTGTGTGTGTGTGTGTGTGTGTGTGGACAAATGTCTGTGATCCATGTTAGCTGTCTTCTCCAGCTATAATGGGCCAAGCTGGAAACCGGTTGGGAGTCTGAAGTCTGACAGAAAACAATGCATATTCATGTCACTCACACACACACACACACACACACACACACACACACACACACACACACACACAGCCAGTTCATTTCAAATCACCCCACCAGGAGGTCACACCCAGGCAGAACTGTTCAGAATCATTTTGGGGTGGTTTCAGGACGGGTGCAGCTCATTTCTTCTGTAAACTTAATAAACTGTAGGCATAACAATACAATTCTGTTAGTAAAACACTCAGTCATGAGCTGGAAATCATCCATTCTGTTTTTACTGGTTAGTGTAAGATACAGCGTGAGATGAGATGATGCCTTAGAGAGATCAGTAAAAACAGCTCTGACCTTGCGTTAGTTTGGAGATAGAACAGTGGCTTTATGCAAACTGCATTCTCATGAACCAAGGCAGAAGACCGTGGAAAACATTTCTGTATCATCTTAAAAAGCTCAACTGTAGATGAAAGTTCTGAAAGAAACATCACTAAATCCTATTTTCCACCACCAAAACATTTCTAAAATAATCAAGCTGTCACCACAGTAATATGAGTGTCACAAGCAGTAATGATTGTGCTTTACGACGCTCACAACACCTCTGTGACAAAGCCACCACTCTGTCAGTAAACATCACAGCATACTGGTTAAAGCAAGCAAACGTGTCAGAAGATCCCTGGTATGTGACTCGTGAGCACAAAGCACGTCGGGCCGCCTCTAGAATGTCCATAGAGCTGAAGGGAAGTCAGCGTCACTCTCATGATCAGCCCAGAAAACCCTCAGAATGTTTGTGACGTGTGAACCACCAGTCTGTTGTCAGCGTGGTCTGACAGCAAAAGAAAAAAGTTTATTCATGTAAAATAAAAATAAAAACTTCATTCCAGCATAAACAGCTGCTACAAACGTTCATAAAAAGACCAGCGAGTGTAAAACACAACATTTATCCCACTATTACAGATTAAAATGTCTTCATGTGGTGTGATGGGGGAAAGAAATATGACATTTCTACACTGCTTATGGTCCCAAAGCATTCTGCTAAAGGGGCTATCATTTTGTGACACATTCTATTACAGTATGTTAAATCCTGGTGACTTAATAAAAGGCCTAAAACTACAGCTTTCAAAGAACTTGTACCAAGGGTCACATTCAAACGGACTGTTTTACTGTCACTGTGGATTATTTATTCCTCTGCCACCACCATTAGTTCAACTGCCACCAGTCATTCCAATCCCATCCCAGCCCCTGCACAACATTTGCTATTATGTCTGTCTTCAATCACTTTACTCAGCTGGACAACAGCCAAAAGGCATCTCACCCTGGTGCTTCTCTGTCTCTGAAGACATAATCTATTCTAGCCCTTGTTACTAGCTGGTTGGACTGGACAGAGGTGGGAGGACACCACCGGCAGGAGACACGTAGGGTGGTAGGAGGCGGGTACATTCAAGGTCAGGATTAAAAAACAAACACATTCTTTGTGAAATACATTGAATTTAATGTAAATACATATGTACTCAACAGAATCCTCCTCATCATCAGCTTTATTCATGAACCACAGGGACAAATAAAATGCTTTACAGTACATACAAAAAACATGTCAGAATAAAAGCACAAGTTAAAAAACAATCACTAAAACAAAAAACACAATAATGACACACAGCTGTAAAAACGAACCTCCTAATTTCTAACAGTGTAAGTGAAGGAGCTTCCGTGAGGGTTAAAGTGTCCTAGAAAGAGTTTTTTACAACTGGAAGCCGTTCTTTGAGCCTCTATAAATCATATGAAGTTCTGCTAAAAACTATGGAGCCCTGATAAATGTGTAAATACAACCGTATAATAAAGATGAATGAAAAACAAAGTTTGTCTGGCAATGTGACTGCTGTGGAGACGGGTTTGCAGACTGACAAGGAAAAGGACCCAAGCTGTGGACCTATCTGGCATTCATTCATACTCTGGATATTCCCAGTACATCCTGGAACAGGAATGGTGGTCCAACATTCTTTTTGGTTGTTTTTCTCACGTCCAGCAAGGATGTTAGTAGCTTGGACTAGCATTAGCTTTGCCAAACATTGTTTTATGGTTAGCTTTACTGTGACCAATGTGGGTCGGGACATGTAAGGATGTCAAAGCTTAGGACGTAGTCATCCATGACTCCTCCACATCGGTGACCCTGTGACTGAACATGTCGGCAAACGAAAACGCAGCCAAACCAGCTCAAGCACGGCTCACTGCTGCTGGGCCTCAGCTGACCCCATTGTTTTCATCTGCCATGGCTGATTAGCTTCCAGATTTTTGGCTGCAGGACCCTGCAGAATGGTTTGTCCAAATCAAAGTGTAGTTTGCCAAAAAAAAGCTGATCACTTTCTCCAGGCTACATGTACTTTTGCAACCATCATGGTCCCAGTATCCCTGGAAACCACACCCAATTCTTTAGCCAGCACATATGGAACAGCCTGTGGTGGCCAGGATCAGTGCTCTTGGATGCCTGGGGGTGTTTCTACCTGCAGCATTTGGCACCAAGCTCAGTGTTGCCTTTCCCTCTTTAGTTTCACGCTGCAGCAAAACGGACCTGCCAACACTGAGCAGCTGTGACTGTTGCCAACAGAGGAAAGCTGCTTTTTATTGAGGGTTGGAGGTTGGTGAGGCTGTTGGTTCTCAGAAAAACCTTATTCCCGCCAACACAGCTGACAGACTGGCTGAAGGCTTTGGTCCATTGTTGGCTGAAGCCAATGGATCCTCCATCAAACCCTTCAGTTACAGGTTGGTGACTGTTTCCATGAACGTAACTTTCAATGTAAGTTTGTTGTGGCTGCAAGTTCAGTTCTTGTCCTGGGTGCTGATTTTCTCGGTGTACACAGACTTCTAGTTGACTTCACCAACAGGCCATTGATTAATGTTGCATATTTTGTATCTCTGCCTTGTATGTCTCCTTCATCACACTCCATCAGCAAGAGGCTCCCACAGCAGTCCTACACGGACGTCCATGGCTTCACCATGCCTAAGTGGGGCGAGAGAGTCAACCCACATCAGGATGCAGCTGCACAGTAGAGGATCAAGCCATATAAACACCATGTTACCATCAAAGGAATCACCTCTGGGCATGTTTGTTTCCACGATGCTGTCAAGATCTGCAAGGTTTCTGGGTTTCCAACCACAGTTTCAGCCTTTCTGCAGAGGGAGAAAGACAACCATGTTCATGCTCACAGTGTCATAGCTCAAATGGGAATAATCAAGCTCTAATACATCTGGGTTTTTCTACTACTACTCTTCTACTGGACCTGCTGAGGAGAAAGCAGAATGGGATGTAAGGATTTCTGGGTCAGGTCACGTCTTTCAGATGAAAGGATGTAGCATTTTAGTGACTAGATTCATCTCACGGGGAGGAAGA
The DNA here is from genome assembly GCA_006937985.1 of Aphyosemion australe. NCBI lineage: Eukaryota > Metazoa > Chordata > Actinopteri > Cyprinodontiformes > Nothobranchiidae > Aphyosemion > Aphyosemion australe. The sequence continues at coordinate 544,142 of SSNS01000386.1, forward strand.
TGCATTTTTTATTCCAAAAGCAAATAAGAGGGCTGAGTTTGGCTCTGTGTGGATTGGTATGTTGAGAGCGTGGGTTGGTCTTTGCAGCCACTACAAACTACTGATGTACTAATGTTCTTTTTCTTGCTATAGAAGATTTTTAAGTGTTCAAAAGAGTGGTGGTGAGACAGCTATTGAAGCTATTGCTTGTTTTAAATCAAGACTAAAGGCTCACTTGTTCATTTAGCTTCTGGTTTTTAATGTTTTTACATTTTGTGCTCTTAGCTGTGACATTATGTGTGTGTTACTCTGTTTACACTGTGTTTTCCTGTTGTTTGTCTGTACTCCTTTATGAACTTTACTCTTCTGTTTTATTTGTTTTGTACGGCACTTTGGTCAGCTGCCATGCTGAGTGGTAAAGTGCTTTAGAAATAAAATGGACTTGACTAAAACCATCTTGGACCAATCACACTATCACAAGTAAAGTGGGTCCCACTGTTGCTAAAATACCCCTGGAGACCTCACCAAGACCTTGAGAAGACCATCCATGTTCCTGCTGAGCTTTTATTTTTATCACCCCAGGTGAGGTGGGCCATAAACGGCTCTTAAAGGAGTCTCGGTAAAATAGTATATCTTGGATATTTATGTAGTGTTCTAATGAAGACACTTATATAGTTTTATATCAAACTTTCATAAGAACTAAAAGAAGTTCAATCTTTTTTACAGCAATAGTGCTCTAATAAAGAAAAGATCTAGAAAGTTTGAAGCTGGGCTATATTTTATAATGCATGAATCAGAATTCAATATGGCAGCAATCATGCACAGTAAAGTAGTGGTGCTTGTTCTAATAACTGTCCATCTCAGACTGATGTTAGAAATGTCCTGCTGAAAATCAAAAGAACAAGAAGTTATTGGCTTTTTATTTTTCTGATATTTCCGTTCTGCTCTCCGTCTTGTTGACTTGCCAGAGTTATTTGACAAAATGTTTATGAGATGATTACAACAGCAAAAGTCATTTCTCCTCCAATCAGACCTCACCATGACGTTAGCAATCACCAGCGTTATCATTTCCTCTCGCCTCGTCAGAGCACGCTTGCTTGCAACTACTTGGAGTGCATTTCACTTTAATGGTCATCAGTATTCATTGGTCGTCAGTATTCATTTCAGCCTTTGCGTCGTTGTTTGCTTCTTCTCTTGACCCCAAATCAGCAGTAAACTCTGCAAAATGTGTCTACAGATGGAAAAACGATGATCATCTACCAGCAGGCCAGTCATTTGAGCTTGTTTACCATGCATGCATTTGAAACATCTGAAATCAGTTTAAAATATACAAACTGTTTTTTGAAAATTTTCTGTAGAGCCCAACGCTTTGACCTGCTGGTTTCCAGCTCATACTGGCAGTCGACCAGCTTCAGACCACATCACCCACACTAAAACAGTAAAGACCTTTTCTTTAATGTTTTCAGACATCATGCAACTTTACCACCACAGGAAACAAGACCATAGAGTGTCTGACCACAGCACCATCTCCAGAACTTTCTGAGTCAATATGCTGCTCCCAGTCCCTGGACCATCAATAACTGGCCTGTTCACATGCTTTGTGAGTTCTACAAGATGTCATTACATCCCATGTTAGCTTACTATCACTGCTTTTCTTAATGCCTGTGGTCACAGGTCAAAGGCTCCTGCCCTGTATCTGAGGTCTGATCTTTCATCTTTCTCATTATCATCCTTACCCCACAAAGATGCATTTTCTGCAATATTGCGTGGATATCGGGGGCAGTTCAACTGGATTGGCAGACCGGGGTGGTGGTCCCCCTATTTAAAAAGGGGACCACAGGGTGTGTTCCAACTACAGGGCTATCACACTCCTGAGCCTCCCTGGTAAGGTCTATTCAGGGGTTCTGGAGAGGAGGGTCCGTCGGAGTGTCAAACCTCATATTCAGGAGTTTTCATCCTGGCCGTGGAACACTGGACCAGCTCTATACCCATAGGGGGGTCCTGGAGGGTGCGTGGGAGTTCGTCCAACCAATCTACATGTGTTTTGTGGATTTGGAGAAGGTGTTTGACCGCGTCCCTCGGGGGCCCTGTGGGGGTCATCATCAAGTTAAAAAAATTACATGAACCAGACAGGAAGTGCTACGTGTTCCAGCAAGGTGCATCTGGTTTATTTGAAAACCAAACCCACGTTGCGTCATTCTGTCGGCTTCTTTTGTTGTTATTAATGACAGGATATTGGTTCACAATGTATGATAGTACGAGAGAAGTAGTGTGGCTTTTGTTCACCAGCTCCTCTCTACGAGGGATGTGAATCTCCACCATTGAGGCTGATTCGACTTGTATCTCGATACGCTACCAGCGATATGATCCATTACCGATACGGTGAAACCCTCTGGCGATACGATTCGATACAGTTCATTCCTGCTGACGATTCTTTAATGATTTGAAAACAATTTTTGATTCGATACATTTCATGATGTGATTTTAAACGATTTAACAAATTAAAAAGAAATTTCCAGCCCACATCTGGTTTTTAAATAGCATCATAATTATTTTTTCCTCTCCTCTGTCAAGGATGTATTTGATCCTCTATTGTTTTACATATCATACATATTTTTACTGCTACAATACTCTGTTGAAATGAGGTTTAGACAGTCACTGCTCAGAAAAATAAACCAACAGTATCAGACAATTATTAGAGTTCATCATATACTTATTAAGAATTTTTATGAAACAGTAAACATCTGAAGATATTTAAAAATAATGTAATGATCCATATGGGGCAATATTAAAAGCTGTTGTAGCCTAATGTTACTGTTTCTTTAAGAGAAAAGTCCAAGCTGAGATGTGAGTTTATCTCAGCTGTTTATTGGACTTCTCTGACCCAAAATGTCATTCTGTCTGGTGTTAAGTTGCACAAATGTTACAATAATAAGGAATTATCTTAAATGACCTCACACAAAGCTTCAGGTGCACAGATCCATAGGAATGCTCGAACGAGCGCTGCTGTAGAAACCGGTCACGGACTTCAGGAAGTTTTATTTTGACAAGTTAAGACAGGAAGCACGAACACAGTAAAATCCCAAGTGTTAAATAAGCAGTGTCAGAGTATAGGAACTCTGTCAGAGTCAGTTCAAAGAGTGTAAAATGCCTCCCTTTGTCCTGCGGTGTTGGTGTTAAATTTCAGAGTTAAAACTGATTTTTTTTTAAATTACTCTCAATAGTGTAACTTGTCAAGTGTTAAAGAAAATCCACTCTTTTGGAGTTATTAGTACTCTATACTCCAGTGTTGATGAAAAATTACTTCAAAACAGTGTAAAAAGTAATGACCCCGCCCACTTCGGGAGCTGCATTGTGGGTAGTCATGCTTTTGGTTAGTTTGTCGTATTTTGAGGTGTTTATACATATTTATTTTGGGAGGGTTGTGTTGTTCCTTGTTGCAACTTCACTTTCATTCATTTACTGTTGCAAATGTGGTGTTATTTGTTATGTTTGCACCATAAGTAAAACTGAGATCAGTGTAACTTTTACACTGTACAGGGCAGGACCATATGTTCACTGCCTCAGTGTTGAATTAACACTGCTCATTTTACTGTGTACGTTCTCCCATGGTGGTTGTTCTAACTGCGGTCACGCACCACCTGGCTTCCGCTAAAAAAGACTGATGATGAATTCAATGCGCCTCAAGAATTGAGGACATAGCAGGTAAACTATGAAGTAATTGATTTTTTACCGACGACAGACACGCATAGGAAGATACATTGAGATATAGACGTCAGTTATAACCAACCACACTGAAGCTGCTGGTGCAGTCGCATTGCTAACGTCATGAACAAACCAGCAGTTCAGATCAGGGAATCCCTCCATCCATACTTTCTACACACATAGTTGTTATCGCGTTAACTCGTGAGCAAAGTTGTACAGACATTCCACACACAATCCACAGCCGGTGTAAATGGCATTCCGTCTGGAAGCTGCACGGATTCTGGTTCCCATCTGTTTGATGGTGTAAAAGAGGCTTTAAGAAGCTGCTGGAACAGGTGAGTGGAATGAGCTTGATGACGGAAGCAGGTGTGGGAGGTGAGTGTGACTGTCAGCAGGATGTGGTTGTCATGGAGATGAGAACAGGCAGGCTAGATCATGACACTTCATCTCTCTTTTAGTTAAGCTGTGCAGATATCGTTAGTGCCATGAGATCCAACGAGGACTTGTTGACTTTACACCAGTGCTTCTGAAAAGAGTCATTATTTCCACCCATAATTGAACTTTTCATCACTCCTAAACCACAGAGAACCTTCAGTACTAACCCAGAGTATGTAGATGCTGGTGAAATTGTGCAGTTTTCATATTGAGAAATGGACACAGAGGAGGATTATTCTAAAGCACTTGATATGAACTTAAGATGACACAAAACTGGTTTAAAAATCGCTAAACTGCATCTTTACTTTCGGATTGGTAACTAACAACTAAAGCACCACAGCCCTATTTCTAACTCAGTGAGGCACCGTGGCACCTTGTCATAATGCAGGTTTAATGCTAAAATCCATATGAAGTGGGGGAATATGAGGAGGGTGAAAGGGGGATTGTGGAAAAGAAAAAGGATCAGCTATAGGAAGGGATTTACATTCATCAGCTCTTCAGCGGGGCTGAGTCGGCACAGAAAAGACTTATAAAGGCTCAACAGCTGTGTGTGTGTGTGTGTGTGTGTGTGTGTGTGTGTGTGTGTGTGTGTGTGTGTGTGTGTGTGTGTGTGTGTGTGTGTGTGTGTGTGTGTGTGTGTGTGTGTGTGTGTGTGTGAGTGATTTAAGCAAAACAGCAATAAACATATCAGTCATGACTTGAAAAGCCAACATTAATAGAGAAGAATCTCTGCTGTTTATGACTAATACCGTGGACTGGAACCCCATCACCAGTGAGCTGTACACACTGATGCTCAGGCTGAAGTAGAACACTGAGTGTTTTTTTAGCCCAGCATCATGAAAACTTGTTTTACTCCATAAAAGCGAGGCAACAACTTTCCCTATAATCTACAGTAATAGGGAGTGTGAATCAGAGGAATGGGTGGTCAGGGGCCTACACTCACAACAAAAGTGCTTACAGTGGATTGAAGGGAAATTAATTGCTTTCCTTAAAGCTGGATAAGAAGCTTTAAATCATTAGAAAATTGTTTTCTTCCTTCTTCAACTAAAACAGGGCTGCTGTTTGTGCTGAGGCAGATGAAAACAACATCAAAAGCATCAAAGCATCGCTCTCTCACTCTCGCCACTTTGCTCAAAGAGAACAGATGCTGTGGCTGACATAACAAATTTGCAGAAAGCAATGCTTTTGTCATGAAAATCAAGTGGTTGCACTAACAGTTGGGCTGGGGCGTTCTGCCAGCAGAGGTGGGGCCGGTATCAAAGTATCAACGAGAGAAGCAGCTTAAGTGTCTGGAGGCCTAAACAGGACAGGCAGAAAGCTGAAATCAGTAAAGTGGTAAAAGAGTAACCTGTCATCAGCAGGAACAGGCCTTCTGGAGCATCAACATGAGTCTGAGTTAATCCTGTAACATGGTGCATATTGCTGGGTTTCACTCACGTGACCTGGAAGTCACGCAAAACTCAAATGGGGGACAGGAAGTGTTTTGCTCCACTACAAAACACAGCGCGATGGATGAAAGCGAGTATCCTAAGGTTTAAAATGGGCTGGCACAGATGTGATATCGACATCTTTATTTAGGTTATGACCCATATAGTTTAAAAAAGTCGGAATTTCATTCACTCTGGGGGAGTTACCTAGCGCTGATGCGATTGACATAACAAATGCTGCTGCTCCAACAGACCACACCGTACAGGATGGCTGGTGCTATGACTGTGTGGTGGCACCAGCCATCCTGTACGGTGTGGTCTGTTGGAGCAGCAGCATCACAGAGAGAGAGAGGAAGAAGCTGGACAGGGTGATCAGGAAGACCAGCTCTGTCCTGGTCAGTGCGAGAAGTGGGTGACAAGAGGGTCCTGGCTAAACTTAGGTCCGTGCTGGGCCACGAGTCCCACCCCCTGCAGGACGACCTGTGTGCCCTAGAGAGCAGCTTCAGTGACAGACTGATCCACCCTCGCTGTGTGAAGGAGAGATACCGCAGGTCTTTCCTTCCTGCAGCTGTTAGACTCTATAATGGTCACTCCTAATATGTAACACATACATCTGTAACATACCACTACAACTGTCATCACCTTCCAATACATGTGCAATACTTACTACTACTACTGTTATTATGTGCAATAATGATCAAACTCACAATTCAATACTTTTTAATTCAAGTTATTTCCTTAAATACTTTTGTGTGATATTGTTTGTGTACTACTCATATTTTACTTTACTTCACCTTACTTTACTGTACTTATGCTGTTGCAATACTGCAATTTCCCCACAAGGGACAAATAAAGGTTCTTATTCTTAAACTATCTCGTGCTGCATACCTTAAATTAACACTGCAAAGCAAATGAAAGCCTTTGATCAGCTTTCAATGTGCTGACCCCAGCAGAAACAAACAATTCACTGGCACTGGTCCATCTGGGCTTTTTTAACAAGAGTCTTAGTGCATCGTTGTAAGCCACCTGCAGTCTCTGAATGCTGGCTGTTTTATAGTCCCACCATAAGTGCGCTGTGTACAGTGAGGTACAGTTTGCTCTAAACAAGCTCAGTTTGACTTCAGCAGAGCAATAACCACATTTTTGATACAGTATGTTTGCTTGTGCATATAACATTTGGCATTGACGATAAATGTCCTCCTCATCTGCCAATACATGACCCAGATATTTCACTTCATGTGACACATTTAATATACAGCCAGACAACTTGAAGTCAGGAAATCTGATACATTTGTCCTCTTTTGTTCGACAGATCATGGTTGCACTTTTAGCAGGATTACATTTTACATGCTAGGATCTAACTTATGCCTTTTTAAATTTGATTTTAATAAGGTGTAAACGTCACATTACAACACTAAGCTAACTGCTAACAGCACTCTGAAAGCTATTTGTGGTACAGTTAAGTTAGGACACATGAAAACAGTATCAAACTGTTTACCTGCCATTTTTATGGTTCAATAAAATGCCAGAGAAAAACATTTAGTAGACCCTTACCTGTTAGAAAGTGATCGCTGCAGACTCTAGCTTTGTTCGTGTCGGCACCTCCTGTTTTTAGCCGGCGATTACTGATCCATTTCTGCCATCTTCTTTCACTAAGTTTTTATAAATTAAGTCCTTTGTGGCACAAAACTTTAGGGACACGAAAAAACATTTGTCTTTGTCCCGATTAGCACGTTTGCAACAACTATAGATAGCTCAGAATTTGACATTTTGATACCCAGTCAACAGAATAATGAGGGTCCTGTGCAGCGGCGACTACTTCCTGACCCCCATCTGCATTTGGTGACGTGGACGCTACGTCGTGTGAAACCCAGCAATATGGATAGGGGAAATAACTGAAGGCATGTAGGTAAAAACTATGTAGCTTCCCATCTTTTGAAATAAAATTCGGTCTTTGTTGTGTTTTAGTATAAAGGTGTTTTCCTGCTTTCAGAGAATGCGTACTGTAAACCTGTTCTTCTGGGATTTAAAGAAAATAGGTAGTCTTAATATTTTCTCTGTTGTCACCACCTGATTATGTTCTAGGATTGAGAAAATTCCAATGAAAGTAGAGCTTTTTAAGGAAGGTTTGACATGTGCTAACGCAGCTCCTGCTTAAAATAAATCAAATCAAACTTTATTTATCAAGCGCTTTTCATACGATTGCAACTCAAAGCGCTGTACAAGATTAAAAAGAGCAATACGATGTCTAAACTGTGAAAGTGTGATCATAAGGAGACTGCCAGTCCTACAGAAATGGGTGGAGGAAGACCAAATTCTTTGACGTCTACAGGATGTGTGAAGGTTGTAGAAATATGAAGACAACATCAGGACCTCACCATCCCATCAAACATAAATAAAACACATGTTGTGTTTTATTTTTCTCTCTTTCTGGACACTTTTACACCTCACATGTCTTAATCACAACCTCTTTATTTCTATTGGAAAACTACACTCACATTTGAAGACCATCACATCCATCATAAACCTCAGTAATAAACAGCAAAGGTAGCTCATCAGTTCATGCCTCTGTAATACAGCATACAGTAAATATTAGCAGCTTGGCCAGGCTGTACTGGCTCACTGCTGCTCTGAGCTAAACGTTGACCTTGGCTTGTTGATTTGCCCAAACTCCAGTTTCAAAATAACCAGCCGACAAATCAACACTTCCTCCCCATGAGCAGCATTTCTTACATGCTACAGAAACAGGGTTCTGTTTTATTTGCTGCAGGAGGAGAAACAGCTCCATAGCTAATTTTCAAACATAAAGGAAGTTTGACAACATTTATACAAGCTTCTTTTCAAACCTTCTAAGGTCTCTACATGTCATCAACTCACAATTTTACAATTATTTGGCTGTATCAATAAATAGCAAACATAAACTTTGATCAAAATATCAGTCAACCTTTGATCAAATGGTCATTTTGTTTAATTCTTTCCTGTTTTATTTTTTCAGCCCAATACTTGTTGATTTGCCCCAAATCTTTGAGCCATGAACCACCGAGATGTTGAGTGAAACTCAACATCAGATTATCTTTTAAAGTCCATCTCACGTAAAAAGTAAGAAGACATCAGCAAACCTAAACATAGTTACCACTCTGTGAGTTTTCGAGGTACTTAGCCAAATGTTGGTGTGTTGGTAGTGGTGGGCTATCTTTAACTGATCATGTGAAATCCTGTTTTATCAACCATTGGACAGAGTTTATATAACTCTCATGAAGGAGTCATTGTATGAACGTCTACAGCTAGTTAAAGGAGTGGATTACTTGTTTAATCTATACATTTGGAGTGGTCTCTAGTAGGAATGAATGCCTTGCAGGCAGTACTCAGGGCACAAAAACCCACAAACCCCTGGCTCAGCAGGGGGACAACCTCCAATCGCAGTAGTCTGATGCTCTGCTTGTATTTTTACAGTCCAAATTAGAGCTCCACGCTGTTCTACACATGTCTACAGCACTATTAGACACTCATCTATACAGGTTATCAGCAAAAAAAAGTTGATTTAGGTGTTAGTCGCTTTTTAAGTTACAGTTTATAAGAAAATCTGGAGAGAGTTTAAGTTTAACGGCAGTCTGATGTGAGGGGGGGTCTGTTTCCTACTGATTCTGATTCAGACCAGAAAATCACACCAACAGACTTTGTAATGGATAATTATGTGTCATGAAATATAAATGCATTCATAGACGGATCACTAATAGCCTTTGTGGTCAATGCTCTAAATGCTTATAGTGCACACACTCCAGGATGGACCATTATTGGCTCAGCTATTGGAGAAAAACACACCATAATAACTTACAGTAGTTGTAGTTCAAACCAATGCATATATTCCAGTTGCTGGTAATGTTTTAATACAAGATGTTCACAGAGTTCAGATAAGTGAAGTTTATTTAGAAGCTAAAACATATTTACATATTGAATTTCATAATGGTGCCCACTAAATTTTTATGCAACAGTCTCAGGAGAAAGATTAAAAACTCACTATAAGAACATTTTTAATCACAATTTTTTTAAAATTATCTTTATCTCACGCACACACACACACACACGCACACACACACACACACACACACACACACACACACACACACACACACACACACACACACTCATAAGTAATTCCCTCCCTCTGCCTGCTATCTGGTGGACACAGAGATTACCGCAGGTCCAATTGTCCTCCTGCTTAATGACCTTGTTCTTACTGCTGCTACCCTGAATGAACCAAGAACAGAAAAAAGGAGAATAAATTAGCTTCGGCTCAGGATTATGTAGGCCTATGCCTGAAACATTAATGGAAGCTAAAAATAAGTCTATCTATGAATGGGACAGTAGAAAACTCCAAATATTAATGTAGTCATCTAATCAGTTTATGCCTTCCATTAAAGCACAAGAATTAGAAGGTATGGAGTCAGCTAGTTAATTTAGAGCCAAAACACAGGACTTGTAAAACTTCCTTTCACTAAACTCCAGACTGAAGCACATTGTGTGACTAACAGCAACCTGTCCTTAAAGCAGCAATCTGGAGTTTTCCACTTTCAGGAATTATGCATGATTTTTTAGAAATCCATAAAAGTGATTGTCTTATCATTTAGTGTGATTTAATGTAAGCAGTATGACTTTTTTTTTTTGCTAAGCCCGCCCCCTGCCCTGTAAAATCCATGCAATAGGAAAAAGCGCCAACCAGAACTAACCAATTGCGTTAGACTACCGTTTACGTGCTTCAAATTTAAGGAAGTACCTCGGCTGACGCAGAGTTGATGAACTTTTCACGGACAAGTAAGTCTTTAAAATATAAATATATGAAAACTCAACATGACATGAGATTAATACTTGTACAACAACGTGTTTTAGCTCTGTTTGTCAGCTACAGAAGCACATTCATAAACAAGAAACGTGCAGTCGCCATCTTAAATAACTGAGTTGACCCGACTATTGGTGCAATACGCTTGTAAGCAACTAGATGGTGCCATCAGATAAAAGAAATACTCCGGAGAGCTACTTAAAGAGGGAAACTAAAGGTGTGTTTATTAAAGGGGTCAGCACCTATAATACCGTGGATATCTACATCCTATTATAGTCTTTTAGACCATTAAACTAAATTGTATTGGAAAAATAAATAAAAATGTGATTTTTTTGATCCTTTATTGTGAAGGGCATATTTTCTCGCGAGATCACACGCGATATTTCAGCTGTCTCGGACGCGCGCAGGACTGATGAGCGCGTTCATTGATGGAAGGAAGCAGGAAGCAGCTTCAGCGTCTCGCTCCAACAAAACAAAAGTTATAACTGAACCCGACCTGGCAGTGACCTACGGGATCTAATCGTGTATTTACGAGCCCGGGCCTCGCCTCGTGTGTAATGGCGTCCTCCTTTGTTGTTGAGTTGGGAGAGAAGCAAGCTCATCCAGGCATCGGCTCTTATGCTGTTGTGAAGCTGGAATACACAAACCGATCGGAGTTTTGTCTCCCATAACACAGATTATAACACGAGTCGTCAACGGTAAGACATCATTTATGCGTTTCACGTTATGAAATGAGCTTTGTTGTGCTTGTTTGTTCGCTGCTGGTTCATATTTGTTTATATTAGGCCGTTGTGCCGACATATAGGCCAGAGCTCAAGTTCTCGTGTTGGAGTGCGCGAGCTCGTGGGGTGCATGTGAGCTGGTTGAAGAAGGCAAGATTAAACAAACGCTTCAATGTTAAATATCGGCTTCTCAGCCAGTGAAAAATCATTAGGTAGCCATTATAGACATGTTTTTAAGTGGAAAAGTGAAGATTTCCGGTGCTGAACCCTTTAAGGACAATGCACTGCTCCATAATAACAAAAACACTATAAGTCTGCTATTTGTGTGAGTTACAAGCTTGGAGCGGGTCAGAACACTGCTTAGAGCTGCCTGTACGGTTGGTGTTAGTTAAAGCCATGAGCACCGTTTGGTCCCCAGCACCACAGGTTTGTGAGCCTATTGTTTATTTCTTTAACCAGCTGTTTTGAAACATCTGGAACACAACCACTCAGCCACCTCTACAGAAAATACAAGCTGTGATGGTTACAATGGTTGTTTTCCAGGCATGTGATCCCATCCTGGTGCACACTAAGGAGCATGTTGCCTTTACTCAGCGCCTCATCAGGCCGATGCTGCTGGGTGGAGAGTTGTTTCCACCACACAGTGAGAGGTGCCTCGAGGCAGCTCCTGACACATCAGCGGGGGCTCGTATCGTACGGAACGAGGCCAAACTCTAAACAATCATCTTGAACAACAGGGAGGGCTGCATTATTTCACTTTTATGTTAGAGAAAGTCCTCATAAGCTCCTTTACAGAAGTTCCCAGTTTTTTCCAAATCCTCATGAGCACATCGACAGTGACAGCTGATCCTGGGAAGTGTTTCTTCATGCTGGAGGAGTCGGGACATTTTTACCTGCTCCTGTTTCAGTGTTCACCTGTCAGCTGTTAATGGGTTGTTATTAATTAGCCTGTAGATGCAGGAGTCCTGCCTCATGTATTCTTACTGTTTTATTAAAACTTGTTCAGCACAGTAAAACTAATAATGTGTTTTAATGTGTTGCTAAGTTGTTCAGTGGTTTTAAATTGTGTTTGAAGTGTATCAAAAATGTTATCTTGTCCTTATGGGGAAGATAATAATTACTGATAGCAGGTCATTTATTTTCAAGTGGAATATTTAAGTTCATACCAGGTGGGCAAGAAATTGGCCCAAACATTAATGTGAGCGTCTTGATGTTTTAAGTCAGGGTTTCTCAACCCTGGTCCTCAGCACCCCCCTGTCCTGCACGTTTTCCATGTTGCCCTTTCAAACACCAGTGTTTCCCTGCTGCCACACACCTGACACAAATGAGTGTCGATGCCCGGCTGTTCGCGTGCTTCGTCCCAACTCAACAACATGCGAGGACGCCATTACACATGAGGCTCCGGCTCGTAAATACACGGTTGGATCCCATAGGTCACTGCCAGGTCGGGTTCAGTTATAACTTTTGTTATTTTGAAGCAAGATGCTGAAGCTGTTTCCTGCTTCCTTCCACCAATCAACGCGCCCCTCAGTCCCGCGCGTGTCCGAGACAGCCGAAATATCGCGTGTGATCTCGCGAGAAAATATGCCCTTTACAGAAAAGGATCAAAAAAATCACATTTAAAATTTTTTTTTCCAATACAATTTATTTTAATGGCCTAAAAGACTATAATAGGACGTAGATATCCACGGTATTATAGGTGATGACTCCTTTAACAATTGGATGCTCAGTCTACATGTTAAGTGTGTTTTTGTTCTCAACAACGTGCTGTAAAAATCAACAGTGTTCTCTCATCTAGTTTGTTCATGGTGCTGAGCTGATTCCATTCAGAGGTCTACAGGAGTTTTGTATTCTGCATCTTCTTGGTAAGAAACCCCACAACATGATAAATTCATCACGTATGGTTCAAATGTTTATACATGTTTATGTTTTCTGGTGATATGAACTTTCATTGAGGAAGTTTTGAAATCCTAACCCTGCTGCTTTCTACAGGTCAGGATTTATGGTCCCTTCTTTGAATTCATCTTCAACAAAGATTGATGGATGTTTGAGTCCATTTAGGGATGACGAGTCACCACCATCACCACCACCAGGATCCACAAGGCCATCCATGAGGAAAGAAGAAGCTGATCTGTCCTGGATGCTCTGTGATAACTGAAGACAAGCTCTGATTAGGCTGTGTCCCTGTGAGAGGAACTCAGAATTGAGACAAGTTTATTTATTTGTTTATTTTGTGAATGAACACCACACAAACCCTGGGAGTGTTTCTTTTACTTTCTACTTTTCTTATAAAAGTAAGATTTATGCTTTAGGCCCATCTTTTCATTTCTGTATGAAGTTTATTTTATTTAAATGTGTGTTACTGGTAAACTGTTGAAACCAACTCTCTGTGTCTGTCACATTCTGCTCCAGCAGACCAAGCCTAGAACTGGTCCATTCTAACCCCGAATCCACACTGGAGGCATCAGCGGTGCGGGACGGTTTACTGGTGTGCTTCGCGGCGCGTCAATCCACACCGGGGGTGTCTCAGCTGCAAAGCAGCTTCTCCGCCTCCTCACTGTAATAGCAAGATCACATAATTCCTCAAGAATTCAAAGGTCATGGTTTGTTTATGACATTTTCCATTAAACCAAAAAGAAGAAGAGGAAGAAATGAAAAGCACACGGTTTCACTTCTCGAAAGATGCTGGGAGTAAATAAGCAGTCAGGTCACATGTAGTGATGTAATCTACGTAGATATGAAATCACATCTCTTATTTAAAAAATTAAATGTTTTACACTGAAACCGTTTGTGATTTCCTGTCTAGCTCTATGTTGACTGTGGAAATCAATGTGTCACAGAACCAGCTTGCAGCAAAAGTAGAACCCAATCCTATCTAGCGGCATGGTGCAGCAAGCCGCTTCTGGGACGCGCCTGAAGTGTTGCTCACCGCAGCCAGTTTGGATCAACCTTAGACCAGTGATCCCCAGCGCCCTTCCCGGAGGTCCGGTATCCAGCATGTTTTAGTTGTTTTCCTAATCCAACACACTTGATTCACCTGTTCAGCAGCTCATCAGGCTCTGCAGAAGCCTGTTAATCACCTGCTGATTAAAATCAGGTGTGTTGAAGCAGGGAAACAGTAAAACATGCTGGATACCGGCCCTCGGGGAGGGGTTTGGGGATCACTGCTATAGACTATAATGGATTCTATTTGAAGGGGGGACGTTCCGCTGCCGTTCCGTGTCGCTGATGCCTCCAGTGTGGATTTGGGTTGAGTCTGAGTTTTAGTTTTTTTATTCTGTAGTCTGAGTCAGGTGGTATAAGTTGCCAGACAGTTATATGTGCATTAACCCACCAACTCACTTGGAGTGTGGGCCAGAATGAGGATCATACCAAACAAGTAAAAAAAAATAAAAAATCAACATTTGGAAGGATGTTTAAGTAATGAATATGTTAAGTTAAAGTTTAACGGAGTTGTTAACAGCTCCATATTTTGTAAAAATGAGACAGAAGATTTAGAACAGTTATTTTTTTCTGAGTTTGTGCAGACCTTTTGGAACGACACGTGGAGCCGGCTGCTGTCCATTAAAATCCAGTTGCCGCCATTGCTGATGACAATTATTACACTTGGTGCTTTTATTCTGAATAAACAACTGGATTTTATGTTCAAATTTATTTTAATGGGCACATTTTTAACTACAAAGTCAGATTTTTAAAAACTAAACCAAATTTTAAATACTGGAAAAACAATTTCATTTACAGTCTTTGAAGTTGTTGAAAAAAGTCACAGTTTGATAATTTTTCATATTCGTCCCAATACATTCACACACAAGTTGTTCTCTCTAGATGTGCTCACCACTTTGTTTTGTTTATACATATATTTGATTAACTTTGTTTTAAAACTGTTTTTAAAAAGTCATTTTCTGATATAGATGAGCTTTTTAAACTTTTACATCTGTAATTATTCTGTTGTAAATTTTCTTGAAACCCAGCTTAAGTTTTTTCCAGAGTTTCTTTCAAGATAATGAATAAAAATAAAAGAAAAGAAAAGAAAAAAACAGGAAAGAATATTTTGGCTAAAAACGTCTTCTCCCTCTCAATGCCAGTTGGTGGCATTGTTGCCTGGCCACCACCATTATGGTCCAAGAGGAAGCCAATGGGCCAATGAGGAAGGGGGTAGGAAGAGGACAGAACTTACCAATCACAGGACAGAGCAGATCAGCCACAGGCCCCGCCTCCAGAGTGCCAAAAGGCCCAACAGCCGAGCGAGCAGAATCAGGAACGGAGCGCGCAGTGCAGCTGCCGCACGCTTGTTTTACTCTGCCGTGTGCTCGTTGGCCAACGCGTGAACGCAGGTTTGTCACTTGTGCACATCCTTGTGTGCTCACAGACACAGTTTGCTCTCTCACAGTGTACAAATGCCCTCTCGCAATGTATATGTTCACTCGAGATGTTCTAACTTCCTCGCGCCAGTCGCGTTAGCGCACTCGACGTGCGCAGAATGCGCGTGCATGTGTTTTGGCACCGGTCTGATGCCATACGTCTGCCAGAGGAGCGCAGGGACCGAGAAGGCTCGTACTTTATAAGTTGTTCTGATAGATAAGAGGGCCCAAGACCATTAAGTGCTGTCATAAGATAAAAAAAATGTTTTTAGATTAATTAATTACACTAACCCTACCTGTAATTAATTAATCTAATTAATCTTTTTTTTAATCTCACATACTAATGGCTGAGAAAAGCTCTCATTTTGATGTATTTTTATTTAAATTCATTACATTATTGTGGCAGACTAAAAGATTAATATATAACCAAAAAATGGCTTTATAAATTCATTTACTGTTTAACAGACTCCTAAACTTTCCTTTTACATCACCAAGGCTGAATAATACTGTGTTCTTTTGTCAGTCTCAAATAATTAGAAATTAAAAATAAAGCATCAGGTCCATATAGAGTACTCTAAGTTAACACATAAGAAACTCTTTTTTGGGCAATGCAAATAGTGATCACAGAACGTGTTACTAAAACATTTATCTAAAATTAAAATAGACTTGTAAATTACAGTGCTGTACGTTAGCATATCAAAACTGACAGTTTATCACAAAATAAAATGCTGAAAAAGCATTAAGCACCCACTCTCTCACTTCTGACATGTGCTATGGCATGATAGTTAAATATAAATATCATTACATAAAATAAATTAAAAAAATTAAATAAAAAATCCCAACAGGTTGGCTAGAAAAGCCCCAGTAAAGAGTTAGATTAAAAATGAGATTAACTTGATTAAAAAATTAGTGCACTAAATGTGGCTGTAGTTAATTAATCTCAATTAATGCGATAATTTGACACCCCTCGTTTTTTTTATTTCTCCAGTGCTTTTAAGTCAAGTCAAACTTTATTTATATAGCACCTTTAAATGGCAACATCGTTGCCCCAAAGTGCTGCACAGCAATAATAGAAATAAAAACGAATAAAAATCAATTTAAAAGCCAACAGAGCCTTATAAAATATTAAGACCAAAGGCAAATAAGAAAAAAAAAATTATGTAGCAAAGTTAAAAAATAAAAACAGATAAAAATGATATCACAGATAAAAAGATAAAAACAGACAAAGGGAAACCTGCAGTCGCTTAATTACATCTAAAATGCCAGTGCATACAAGTGTGTTTTCAGACGTACTTTAAAAGAGGCCAGCGTATCAGCCATCTTTACATCCAGGGGCAGGCTGTTCCACAGGGTAGGGGCGACTACAGAAAAAGCTCTAGCACCCTTGGTTTTCAGCCGGGATTTGCGTGTGGCTAACAGATGGAGATCAGCTGATCTAAGCACCCTGGATGGAACATACGGCTGAATAAGTTCACCCAAGTATGGTGGAGCCTGCCCACACAAACATTTAAAGACCAACAACAATATCTTATAATCAATCCTGTACTTAACAGGAAGCCAGTGGAGGTCAGCCAGTACAGGGGTGATATGGTCATACTTTCTTGTCCCTGTCAGAAGGCGAGCTGCCGCATTCTGAACACTCTGCAAGCGACCCACAGTGGCCTGTGGCAAACCGATATACAAAGCATTACAGTAGTCCAGCCGAGAGGATATAAAAACATGAATAAAAGTCTCAAAAAGATCACGAGGGACATAGGCCTTGATCCTACTCAATAATTTCAGCTGGAAGAAACTAGTCTTCACCACCGCACTGACCTGATCTGAAAAAGTGAGACCTGAGTCAAAGACAACCCCCAGATCCCTAACTGTGGGGTGACAATAGGAGGACAGATCTCCAAGAATGCCTTTTTTGTCCAGCAATGCAGTCGACCCAAAGGTAATTATCTCAGTCTTTCTCTCATTCAATTTGAGGAAGTTTGAGTCAAACCATGCCTGCACTTCTTTGAGGCAGTCTAACAGGTCCTGGGAGGGTGAATTACTGAAGTCAAGTCAAACTTTATTTATATAGCACCTTTAAATGGCAACATCGTTGCCCCAAAGTGCTGCACAGCAATAATAGAAATAAAAACGAATAAAAATCAATTTAAAAGCCAACAGAGCCTTATAAAATATTAAGACCAAAGGCAAATAAGAAAAAAAAATTATGTAGCAAAGTTAAAAAATAAAAACAGATAAAAATGATATCACAGATAAAAAGATAAAAACAGACAAAGGGAAACCTGCAGTCGCTTAATTACATCTAAAATGCCAGTGCATACAAGTGTGTTTTCAGACGTACTTTAAAAGAGGCCAGCGTATCAGCCATCTTTACATCCAGGGGCAGGCTGTTCCACAGGGTAGGGGCGACTACAGAAAAAGCTCTAGCACCCTTGGTTTTCAGCCGGGATTTGCGTGTGGCTAACAGATGGAGATCAGCTGATCTAAGCACCCTGGATGGAACATACGGCTGAATAAGTTCACCCAAGTATGGTGGAGCCTGCCCACACAAACATTTAAAGACCAACAACAATATCTTATAATCAATCCTGTACTTAACAGGAAGCCAGTGGAGGTCAGCCAGTACAGGGGTGATATGGTCATACTTTCTTGTCCCTGTCAGAAGGCGAGCTGCCGCATTCTGAACACTCTGCAAGCGACCCACAGTGGCCTGTGGCAAACCGATATACAAAGCATTACAGTAGTCCAGCCGAGAGGATATAAAAACATGAATAAAAGTCTCAAAAAGATCACGAGGGACATAGGCCTTGATCCTACTCAATAGTTTCAGCTGGAAGAAACTAGTCTTCACCACCGCACTGACCTGATCTGAAAAAGTGAGACCTGAGTCAAAGACAACCCCCAGATCCCTAACTGTGGGGTGACAATAGGAGGACAGATCTCCAAGAATGCCTTTTTTGTCAAGCAATGCAGTCGACCCAAAGGTAATTATCTCAGTCTTTCTCTCATTCAATTTGAGGAAGTTTGAGTCAAACCATGCCTGCACTTCTTTGAGGCAGTCTAACAGGTCCTGGGAGGGTGAATTACTGTTTGCTGGAATAGATACATAGATCTGTAGGTCATCCGCATATGTGTGGAACTGAATCCCATATTTTCTAAAGATTGATCCTAGTGGCAACATATATAAAGAGAAGAGTAGCGGACCCAGAACCGAACCCTGTGGCACCCCAAAATCCAATGATGCTCTAGATGACGAATATTTACCCAGGTGCACAGAGAACGTTCTCCCAGAGAGATATGACTGGAACCATTTAAGAGGTACACCCTTAATCCCAACCCATGCCTCAAGGCGAGACAAAAGGATCTCATGGTCCACAGTATCAAACGCTGCTGATAAATCCAGCAGGATCAGCACAGCGGAGTCACCGCGGTCCACGATCTGCAACAAATCGTTCAAGACTCGAACCAGAGCAGTCTCCGTACTGTGGTGCTGTCTAAAACCCGACTGGAAATGTTCTTGGATTTTATGGTTTTCCAGGTAGGTCTGCAGCTGCCCATAGACAACCTTTTCAATTACCTTCGACAAAAAAGGTAGCTTTGAAATTGGGCGATAATTATTCAAATCCTGCGGGTCTAGGCGGTCTCTCTTAAGAAGCGGTTGGACCACAGCATGCTTATAAGCAGCTGGGACAACACCAGAAGCTAATGAGGAGTTTACCAGCTCCACAATATGAGGGCCAATGGTATTAGAAACCTGTTTCAGTAAGCCTGGTGGAATGCAATCACCAGGCGAGAACGAGGGACGTAATTGCTGAACAATTTTTGTAACAGTAGCCAGTGTTACTGACTCGAAGCTGTCAAAAACACCCTCACATACAATAGCTGACAGGAAATCAGTGCGCACAGCATTCAGAGAGTGTCTTAAATTTAAGATTTTGTCTGTAAAGAAAGAGATAAATTTTTCGCATAGGTCCTGGGAAGCCTCTTTAACACCATCCAACCTGGACTTCTGAGGGACAAGCTGGAGATGGCAGGAGAGGACCACCACATGTCACAGTGACTCTGCCATCGTCGGCCTTGTCACAGGTGAGGACGACTCAGAGGACACAACCATCACTGCTCCCAACAAAACCAGTAAACCCTTTTTACATACCTTCATAAATGTTGCTGTTTTGTAATTTGCAGTTTCTGTTATTCCATTTGCACTCATTCATGCCTCATTTGCACCGTTTTCCATTCATGCTCTGTAAATTTATTACACAGTATTTTTTTAAATCAATTCAAGTTTGTCTTGTATTTCTGTTTTTTGCACAGCCTTTTATTCTTTATTTCTTATTTTTACTGCTTCTGTTGTAAATCTGATCTTGCTGCTATGACACCAAAGTTTCCCACTGAGGCACAAAAAGACATTTTCTATTCTTTTCTGCTAAGACAAAATCCAGAACCACAGTTTATAAAACATAATTGAGATCTGTAAACATATGAAACTTAAATTTCAGGAGATTTTGTAAAATGCTGAAGCAGTGTGGAAGAATTAAACTGACATAAGTCTAGAGCTTACATTTTCAGTTTGAGAGCAGGATTTCATATCTGTGCTCACAAAACGTCTGTTCCCTTTCAAATATACCCTGTTCTCCCTCCAATCGCTGTTCGGTGTTTAAATTAGTCGATGTTAAAGTTGAGCCCTTTTTCCTTTTGGATTTGATTCTGATAAAAGAAAATCATCGTAACGTGTGTGTGTGTGTTTTCCACTGACATATCTGGTTGCCTGGAGACAGATTTCTCTGTGAACCTCAGGCAGCTTCTGATCAAAGTCACATCCTGAACTCATCAAGTTCAGATAAATATTTGTTTTGCCGAGGTTCTGACTCGGCTCCGCTCCACTAATGAACAGCACCAGGATTGTTAGGCCCATTTACAGTTCAATATATTGGAAAATGTCAGGAAAATAAAGTTAGTAAAGCCTAAAAGTCTGAGAAGATCAGTGTTTTCGTTTAAAATAAGCCTTTCCGATGTGTTTTTAACTCATGTTTGTTTATCAGAACTCATTTAGAGGCGGTGTTTGTTCAGGGAGAACGCTGCAGGGAGGAGATCAGACAGCAGATATTTAATGATATTATTTTAAGCCATTGCATTCTGGAGTGGCTGTTTTAATTAGACTCCCTCATTACTGCGTCCTTTGTTACCTTCTGCAAGGACAATTACCTTGGTTTCATTTTTTATTCTCATGCATTCTTAAACAGCCACGCCTTCATGAAAAGTGTCTCAATTTGAAGCTTTTGACTGGAAATGACATGTTTTAGCTCATTTGCATAATCTATTAATTTAGAAAATGAGGACGAGTGACTCTGTTGACCTTTAGCATTTAAATTGATCTCTTACACACACACACACACACACACACACACTTTGCTATGCAATCAAAGCAAAAGTTCATAAAGTGAAGTCATAAATCAGGTCTGAAAAGGATCAGCTGATTAAAGTCCTCTTTAAGCTTCGACTGGGACACCTTCTGATCATCTAGGGCTGATTTCTCTGAGCTGCCAGGCTAGGTGTCAACAACCTTTATGTGGTCATGTGACAGGGTTAGTCAGCTTAGACAGCTCCCTTCCCAATCATCTCCAGGACCATAAAGGCTCTGAAAATAATCTCATCAGGTATTTCTGCTGTGTGTGGTGTGTTGCTCAGGTCAGCTCAGGACAACGTCAGGACTGCTCTGATCACAAATCAAGGACATTCCACATGTTGGCATGGCATGTTGGACTGTCCTGGCTCATGAGGATAGGAGCAGCCTGTTGAATGTGACATGAAGCCAATCAGAAAGCCAGGTGACAGAAGCGCAAGGGGAATCCAGGTCCTCCTCCTTATCCACCATGTCTTTTTACTCTGAAGACACGTTTGTTCTGGAGAGGGTTTGTGTGATTTCCAGTCTGACCTGAAAATGTTGGACAAAAAAATTACTTACAAGTCCAGAAGTAACAAAGGCAGGTCACCATCAGTCTGTGATTTTGTAGCTTCATTTAGCTCCCTCAAACTACTGTATGCCGAGCCGATGTTTACTCTGGTTTTAGCTCTTTGCTTCGCCTCCACAGACATTACTCTCTTACTTTTACTTCCAGGCTCCACCATGATGCAGACAGAGAAAGCAAACTTCTTCCTTTTCTTCTTCTTGGGCTTTTTATTTACGATCGGTGAACTGAAAAAACTAGCTGCTAGCATAACAGCTGTAAAGCAGGTATAAGAGCGCCCCCTATAGGGCACCTACCCACTCCACAAAACTATCAAGTGCAGTATCTGGTCAGCAGAGGGCAGCAGAGTGGTGTCAAATAAGAAACTAGTCAAGTATTTAATGCAACAATCACTGAGATCAATGTTAAAGCTCTAGCTTCAAGTTTAAAAAATGGATCTATTGTTACTTTAAAGTGATTTAGGGAGCACCACTCCTTTGGGGCTACTATAGGTGAAGCCTTCCTCTATCAATGGTACCTTAAGCAGAAGGGTAGGAGATACATTCAGGTAATTCTTCAAACGTTATTGAAGAGATTTTATTTTATGGTTAAGTTCCTTGCTGTAGAAGGAATCAAACACCATTTATTTCAGATAGTCTTCAAAGCTGTTTGGTGTTCCCTTTAAGAAATAGCTTTAGTTTTTGATCAAAAAGTAAAGCTACAACCAATGATTTTAGCTGTGGTCCTGTTCAAAACATGCCTAACAGCTGGAAGACTCTAGAACTGTAAGCCAAAGGCCTCAGACTTCATGTCTGCTAAGATTCATTCTCTCATGGTTGGGATCTTTTGAACGCCACAAGACTCTTTCTGTCTTGGAACGTTTTCATCAGAATTACACCAAACATGAGCAGATATGCTGTAGCACACTTTTACATCAAAACAACTGGACTTGTTTGAATCTTGAAGACATCTAGCCTCTCACCCAAGAGGCTTCTTCAGCTCTAACATTTGTGTTGGTTAAAAGCTTATCAGACATACTGCCTTGACTGGGCCCAGAACCCATCTGCAGACACGTCTGATGTGAGCACACCGACTGTCCTCATGCTAGTGGTCATCCAACACCCATGGACTGATTCTGATGTCATGGAAGCTGTGGCGGTATTCCCTGACCCAGGCCTGTGGGGAAGCCTTCTGTGCAGCAAACTCCTTCTGGCTAAAATGGCCTAAAATGCCATTCGTGTCTGACATGCACAGATTCTCTAAGCACAAAAACAAAAACTATGAAAGAGACACTGACTTCCAGTAAGCAGCCCTGACCATCTTACTATGCTGTGACAAACTAGCAACATCAGCATGAACAGCAGCTCCCCAAAGAGGGGGACACCGAGGTAGTGAGGAGGAAGGGGCGCGTACCATTTATGGCTGAGATTGGTGTGTCTACAGTCGCTGGAGGAATGAGTTCTAAACCTACCAGCTGATGGTTCTTCACCACATCACCAGGCTGTCTGAAGAGAGGGGATGGGATCCGATGAGATGGAAATTCCCACAGCAGCGTCTGAGATAACGATCCCGCTGCAACACACACATCAGTGCATCATAATGCTCTGTTATTGCATTTTTGTTTTTTCTGTTTCTGAGTCATGCAGCCAGCGGTGCATCCCTGCTCTGTGACGCCTCTGCCTTAAAAGAGTGTTTAATGTTTGCAGAGGGGCGGAACTGTGACGGATATTTTTCCTGTTGCAGAAATAAAACGCTAAATTTGTTTTTGCTGAAGCCGTCTGACCAAACTACTGCAGAATCTTTATTTTTCTGTGTTTAGGATGAATGTGTTACATCCAACAATGGTGATGAGCCTTTCTTCTCATTAAGTCACTGTTTTGTGACAGATATCTTTTTTGTTAAACAACAGGAAGGAGTTTAGAAAACAGATCAAATCACAAACACAATGGATTTTATTCATTAGTCTTTAGAGGACATGGAACACGTGATGATGATGAAGATGATGATGATGATGGAGGATGAAGAGGAGTGTTTTCAGTTTGTCCCAGACTGAGGAGGGTAACGCTGCAGAGTCGCCGATAACTATTAGCACCCATGCTAACGACTGTAAACAGAAAGGAGGGGGCGCTTCGAGTGACGCTGTACCGCCGCAAAGCATCATGGGATTTGTAGTCTTTGCTGCAACGAGCCAGCGGGCCACTCTGGTTCAAGGGGAAAAATCGATATTAGGCTTTATGAATCGATTTTGCAAATTTTATATGAAATCGATCCAGAATCGATTAAATCAATTTTTTTACCCAGCCCTAATGATGATGATGGTGACGATGATGATGGTGATGATGATGATGATGATGATGATGACGATGATGATGGTGATGATGATGATAATGATGATGACGACGACGACAATGACGGGGATGATGATGATGGGGATGATGATGATGATGATGGTGATGATGAGGGTGATGATGATGATGATGATGGTGATGATGAGGGTGATGATGATGATGATAATGATGATGACGATGATGATGGTGATGATGATGATAATGATGATGACGACGACGACAATGACGGGGATGGTGATGATGGGGATGATGATGATGGTGACGATGATGATGATGGTGATGATGATGACAATGATAGTGATGATGATGGTGATGATGGTGATGATGATGGTGATGATGGTGATGATAATGATGATGACGATGATGATGATGATGATGATGATGACGATGATGATGGTGATGATGATGATGGTGATGATGATGAGTGCCATCACAAACAAGGATTGCCGTTTATTCATTTCAGACTAATCTGAAAGGTTAGGTCATTCATGCAGCAGTATTGCTCGGTGGTGCATCATGGCAGGCACGATTACATTTTTCCATTTAAACAAGCACATTTACATGCATTAACCCCACAACATTAATGAAGTTTGTTTCATCCAACAGTTATGACTAATGATAGTAATTAACAGGATGGTGTATAAGGTCCACTGTGTTCACTGAATTAAAAAATTGATTGGATTTATTAAGATGATGTGGGATGGTGCTGCATTTTCTTCTCATTTCTTCATTATCTATCAGAAGCCATTAATTATTGAATAGTTTATGTTATGTGTGTGTGTGTGTGGGTGTGTGCGCACGGGTGTGTGTGTATGTGCGCGTGTGTGTGTGTGTGTGTGTGAGAGAGAGACCGTCACGTGACTCGCGTCTGGCTGCTAATCCTGGCTGTATGAGTGAAACAACAACTTCTAAAGTCACTTAAAAGTAGTTTTTCTTAAATATATCGAGCCATGGTGCATACCTGCAGGTTCCCGGGTTGTAACAATAAGGATGTTACAGGATCACCTTTTCGGTTTGACACTTTTCCTGCTAAGGACGTTTCTCTAAGGCATCAGTGGCTTTTAGCAATCGGCTACTCCAAGGATACTCGGCTGGAATGAGTCAAAACCTTTCGTTTGTGCAGTGCACACTTCAAAGAGGATGATTACATCAGGAAAAAGTTCGGGAAAAGTGAAAGACTGTTTTTGAAGAGTTCGGCCGTACCAGAAATCTGAGTAAGTTTTGTTTTTAAAAAATTATTTATTCCGCTATGTCTGCCGTATTCATGCAATCATCTTCGCATTTTAGCGCATTATTTATGCAATCATCTTTACACCGATGGTTGATCATAGACTGCAGTAGCTTTGTCAACAATCTGTGTTGATGTGTGTGTTTTGTGTAGCAAATGCAATTCTTCATCCGTGTACTCTGGCTCATAAAGATATCCTAGTAGTAAAATAAGTTTCTTCTTCATCTGATATAGTGTTAAAATGAAATTCGTCATCAGATGAGACGGAGTCTGACATGTTTTCGGCATTCGGCAGTGAAACAGCTGACATACGAAGCGCTCCGCGGGGAGCGGCGCAGGGATACGAATGACAAAAACTAGTCCCGTTGTAAGGTGATGTTGTAAATTTTTTCTCTTTGTTTGTGAGATGCAAATTAGCCATGCTTTCAGAGGCTAATCCTTTTGTGAGGCTAAACGGCGCAGATAAAGCGCCCCCGAAACTAGCCAGAACTACCTTTCTGAATCACTTCTCCCCTGAAAATCTCTGAGCAGGGGGGTGTGTGTGAAATGGGTCAAAGTTTACAGAGCACTGGGTGGGTGAAGGAACACATAAAACTTAATGTCTAAAAAAGCGCACTTTTCCTTTAAGGAAAACTCGGAGCTGTGAAACCTAACTTGGGAGATCCCAGGAGCAACCTCAGAGACCTCTGTCCAGAACAGCATTCTTCTAGAAACAGCTATGATACTAACCAGAACCCTGAAGCTGCCAGGCTTCTGGAAGAGAACCAGTAAAATGTGCATTCCTACGTGGGTAAAACCTCCACTTATCTAAGGTGTATTATATAGTTTGAATCTGTGAAGATTGAGGGTTTGGGGCTGAGTTTGTTCCTTTAATCAGTGACACATGGATTGACGGACGCTGTCAGCACTGTGAGGACCCTTTGTCCAAAAGCAGCGGTAGACAGCATCGGTAAGAGAGATCTAATGTAACGTCAAACGCGTGTCAAACTGAGTGATGTTGTTTTTAAATGATTTGCACAGGGATGTATCTTAACAGGCTGTAAAGGCATGCAGTTGTTTAACTGTCATGGGTCTGCAGCATGTTCATGAAAAGCTTTGTCA
Source organism: Aphyosemion australe (assembly GCA_006937985.1). Classification (NCBI taxonomy): domain Eukaryota; kingdom Metazoa; phylum Chordata; class Actinopteri; order Cyprinodontiformes; family Nothobranchiidae; genus Aphyosemion; species Aphyosemion australe. The sequence goes on from SSNS01000386.1 coordinate 570,230, forward strand.
ATCAGTCTGACAGCAGAAAAAAATAAACAAGTTCTCAGTTAAAAGAAGTGACAATCAAAGATGTGATTATGAGTGGGCAAGGTGAGAGAAAACGTCCTGGAAAAGCTGCTGGAGTGTTTTTTACATGATTAAAGGCATACTATGCTACTTTTTCATATTTTTAAATCATTTTCTTGAGCCAGTATGTACTAAAATGTCCATTTACAGGGTTAATGAAATGTCACTCAGACCCCCACCGCCCTCTGTGGCCAGAATTCCGCACTTGCAACTTCAGAGTGGCGGACCGCTCCCTGTTGGACTTGCCTGGTGCTGCAGTCTGTTTCCAGCATGTTTCCTGCATGTTTTAGATCATGAACACAGCGGATTTGTTTGATTTGGTGATGAACCGCTCCTGTAGACACTAATGAAGGCTGAGGAGATGTTTCAGCAGTTAGATAAAGGTGTTAAAAAGACGAACACACAGCAAAGAGATAAGTTTCACTTTTGACTTGACCACAGATAATTAATAACAAACACTAGGGGGTGCTAAAAGCAAGCAAAACTGCCAAGTGTGCATCTAAATAACAAAAGTAGTTGCTCAAGGCTGCATGGTGGTACAGTTGGTTGCAGGTTTGAATCCTGGCTGCAGCCTTTCTGCACAGAGTTAGTATGTTCTCCCCATGCTTGTGTGGGATTTCTCAGGGTCCTCCAGTTTCCTCCCACAAGCCACAAACATGTGTGTTGGTTAATTGGTGACCCTAAATCATCTATAGGGAGCCTAAGGCTCCTCCCCCTTTTTAAAAGTTATTTTCTAAACTGCTGTGCCTAACCTCCTGAATCACACATATGTTGTGCTTCAATTTAAATGATAAACTAGATAAATTGCATTTCTTGCAGAAATGCGTTTGAATGCTTTATTGCTGAATACAATAGCTGAAACTGCTGAATTGAAGCTAAACCTAAGCTTAATTGTCAAAATGTGCTGAATGTATTTGAAGTTTTAGGAGCAAAAATTGCTAAAAAGTTTTAAAAAGCCCAAAAAGTAAGTAGAGAATAGAGAAAAAATCCTAAACAGCAGAAAACTGAAATCTCTAAACATAGTTTAAAAAACTGAGTAGCAAAAATGTTTAAACAGCTCATATTTGAGTATAAGTAGTTACATTTTCACAATTAGTTGAATTGTGAAATTAGCAGGATATGCTGAATTTTGAAACTGATAGCTGAGTAGCTGAACTGAAATAAGCAGTTTTCTGCTGCGAAAATTTAGCGTAATTGTAAAAATGAGCTGAAAAGGTTTAGTTGCAAAAAATCACTAACAAGTGTAATAAAGCCAAATAAGTAAGTTGAGAAAAGAGAAAAAAAATCTAAACAGAAGAAAACTGAAATCTCACTACACAGTTTAAAAAACTGGACAGCTGAAATGTTTAAACAGCTGGTATTTGAGTAGGATTAATTTAATAGTTAAATTTTCACAATTAGCTGAACTGTGAATTTAGCAGCTGAAACTGATAGATGAACATGGATTAGAACTGATGTGAAGTTGAAAATGAGTTCAATTGTCAAAGTTAGCAGAATGAGAAACTTTCTCAGCCATTCAAAGACCAGGCATAGTGGACGGCTGGTTTCCTGAGTCCAAGCTGATCGATTTGGTGTATAACATGTCTGGGTGCGTATTTCTGTTAACTTGGAAGAAGCTTGAACTCTCTCGGCCAATCAGAGAGCAGGGCTGGGGGACGGCTGGTTTCCTGAGACCAAGCTGATCGATTTGATGTATAACATGTCTTGGGGTGTATTTCTGTTAACCCAGAAGAAGCTTGAAATCTCTCAGCCAATCAGAGAGCAGGGATGTTGGGGGTGGGGGGGTAATGGGTTCCTAAGACCAAGCTGATCGATTTGATGTATAATATGTGTGGGTGCGTATTTCTGTTAACCAAGAAGAAGCTTGAACTCTCTCAGCCAATCAGAGAGCAGGGATGGGCAGGAGGTGGGCGAGGGGGGGCATTGGGTTCTTCAGACCAAGCTGATCAATTTGATGTATATGCGTGGGTGTGTATTTCTGTTATCCAAAAGGATGCTTCAGCTCTTTCAGCCAATCAGAGAGCAGGGATTGGGGGTGGGGGGGCATTGGGTTNTTTAGGGAGGAAGGAAGGGAGGGAGAGAGAAAGAGGGAGACAGATAGAAACACAGAAAGAGAGAGAGAAACAGAGAGAGAGAGAGGGTGAGGGAGGGAGGGAGGGAGGGAGAGAGAAAGAGGGAGACAGAGAGAAACACAGAGAGAGAGAGAGAGAGAGAGAGAGAGAGAGAGAAAGAGAGAGAGAGAGAGAGGAGTAGGGAGGAAGGGAGGGAGAGAGAAAGAGTGAGGGACATAGAGAGAAAGAGGGGGAGAGAGAGGGAGGAAGACAGAGAGACGGGGGAGACAGTGAGAGAGAGAGAGAGAGAGAGAGAGAGAGAGAGAGAGAGAGAGAGAGAGAGAGAGAGAGAGAGAGAGAGAGAGAGAGAGAGAGAGAGGGAGGGAGAGAGAGTCTGGGTTCTGATCCTGATTCAGGTCCGGGTATTTGTTCTGTTCCTATATCTCATCTAACCCTGGCTCTAGTCTTGCCCTGGTTCTGATCCACATGCTGGTTCTGGTGTTGGTTCTGATCCTGGTTCTGGTCTTAAACCAGATGCTGGTTCTGATACTGGTTTGCTGAAACAAGCAGACTGACTGATAGAGAGGCCACAAGGCTCCAGTAGGCAGGGGCGTTGCAAGCTCCTCAAAAGTGTGGGGGATGTTGACACTTTTCATACACACACGCACATGCATGCACGCACGCACACACACACACACCCTGTCCGATTTTACCAGTGTGCATTACCCTGAACTTATTTGGAATGCAATTTTTTTCTCATTCATTTGGCAATTTTTTTTTTGTTTATTTTTGTTGTTGCTCTTTTTTATATATGAAGCTGAAGTTGGTTCCCTGTTTTAGTTTCTAATTCAGAAAGTTTAATTCCCACTAATTTTTCCACTCCCAGTATCTTTAACCTGCTGTAATTATAAAATGTAAAATGTTTTATTTCATTGGTGACCAATCAGAACTGTTGAAATAAATATACTGTTTACAAACATCAACCCATAGAGCTGAAAAATATGTTACTAATATGATAATCCAAACTCACAATAACAAAAAGAAGAAAGTGGCCTTCTTTGAACTAAAGCTTTCACAAATGACCACCTGGAATTGATGGATTCTGCTGTTAATGTAGAATAATCTAATCCAGGTCTGAAGAGTCTAGGTGTTGTAGTTTTTACACTGGACCAGACCTAAGGTGGGTCAGATGCAATAAAGTTCTGAAATCTGCATTTTTTTAACTGTCACAGATCAAATAAAGGTTTAACCAATCACAAACTGTTGTTTAAGGACTCTGCTATCAGTCTAATATAATCTAGTTAAGCTCTGAATAATCTAAGTATTGTAGTTTTTAGCAGAGCCAGTTCTAATGTGGTCTACAGGTGAAACTCAAACATGAGAATCTGGTGTAAAAGTCCACTTATGTCAGTAATCCAGCTCAGACTGAGAGACCATCTAAAGGCTCAGGAACCCTCTGCAGGTGTTCTGGATTCATCAGCTGATTAGAGTGTGACACTTTGAGTCTAGAATATTGAACCTTTTCACTATATTTTAATTGAGATTCTGAATGTGGGGTTTTCATCAGCTGTAGCCATAATCATCACAATTATAACAAATAAAGGCTGAAACATCTGGCTTTGCATGGAATGAGTCTGTCTCATAGATTAGTTTCACCTTTTAGGTTGAATTACTGCCACTCATGTATTCTTGTGCCTTTGATGAGCCTCAAGCTTCACTCAGCAGAAGCAGATGGGTTAGGGTTAAGTTCAGACTTCAGCATCGGCCCTGTTAAGACCAGAAATCTATATGACAAGCAGATTAAGATTTGTTTTGCTCTCAGTGGGAAATTATCAAATGAAATTGGTGTAAATATGACTACAACAACTACTTATAGGATACTATTGGACTGAAAGGCTGTGAACCAGAGACAACAGGACAGAAGTGAAGGTTTGTGCATTTAACAAAACATTTAATAAATAATCAGAGCTGCTGTGAAATATTCTCCAGTCCATCCAGACAGAATCATCCTCTCTTCTGTCTCATGATCAGCAGCAGCTGAGATGTTTATGCTCACAAAGTTTTTCTTTTTTTATCAACATTCCCACTTTCAAGTGCAGCTCACTCCTCCTCTTGTTCTGGCTTTTTTTCTTGTGCTTATTCTCATCCGTTTGGATGCATCTCCACCTCCATGTTTCCACCTGCCTGTCGGCGCATCTGACCACTGGTTGTTCAGATGCTGCTGCTGTCAATCATTGCGGGAGCGTGCACGGTGTCGGATACCTCGTCTCTTTGTTCTCTCCTCCTGCCTGGGCTAACGGTAGCTGACGGTGATGTGTGCGTGGCGCGCAGCAGCGATGCGCATTTGGAGAGAATGAGTACTCGTGCGCAAAATGAGGCCCCTCGTGGAGCGCATATTCTGTGTATCGGGAGGGGCCCACTTAAAGCTCTGGATTTGCTCAAATAAGATGTTTGAGCTCAACGAGGTTGTAGTTCTCTTGTGGTACGAGCAGAGCGCGCTGGGAGTGCAGCTTGTAATGAGCACGCGCGATTTTATGGCACGGAGCAGCTGGAGAAACATATCAGTGATGGAACGTACGAGAATTTTTGACGTAACACCGGTGCGCAGAGGTGCGGGTTTCAGTGATCAACAGGAAAGGGAGGGGGAGAGGGCAAAAGAGTGAGAGAAACACGGAGGGACCAGACTGTAAAGTTTTTGAGCAAAACTGCTGGAAAACTGTGGGTGTTCAGCCTCCTCATTAGAAAAAGTGTGGGTGTTAAAACACCC
>SSNS01000387.1:18354-51836 GCA_006937985.1 Aphyosemion australe
TGTGTGCGTGCGTGTGTGCGTGCGTGCGTGCGTGCGTGTGTGTGTGTGTGTGTGTGTCCTACCCAGAGGAATCTTCTCCAGCAAGTACAGGTAACTGGCGAAGAACTCGCTCCTGAGTGTGTGGTGCAGGTGGAAGGACATGCTGTGGCGACACATGGTGTCATCTGTCCCCTTCCAGCGGTCCCTGAACGCCTGGTGAGCTCCTTTGTACTCAACGTTTGGAGATGAGTCATTGTTCTCGTCTTCGAGTGTGATCTCNGACCACTCTGATCCAGAACCGCTCTGATCCAGAACCACTCTGATCCAGAACCACTCTGATCCAGGACCGCTCTGATCCAGAACCACTCTGATCCAGGACCACTCTGATCCAGGACCACTCTGATCCAGGACCGCTCTGATCCAGGACCACTCTGATCCAGAACCACTCTGATCCAGGACCACTCTGAATGATTACAGAAAGTCTGGCTTGACTGGATAAGAATTCCAGAGTTGGACAGTAAAAGTCTGACTTGCGTTCCTCTAACAGGTGAGTGCTTTACCCTTTTGGGCTGGACTTCATGAAAGTTTTTCAAGGACTGAAAAGACTTTTGCCGTTCTGGATCAGGGCATCAGGAATAACTGGTGTTTGTGTTAATCTGTCCCAGGTTTGCAGGTAGAAAACAGCTGTAATTTCATCTGCAGCACCAGATGAAACTGTATTTTTTTGACCCTTCACACAAATATTTTCCTGCCGTATTCATCACCCGTCTCAGGCTAAAATAAGACGCNCATGTCCAGAAGCGTTTAGACGGAGACGAGGACTCTAAACCCTCCAGCTCCCGTATGGGATTCTGTTTCTCCAGCTGCTGCTATATCTGTCGAGCTCAGAGACAACACGACTCCGCCGGCGAGCAGAGCGAGCGGCACTCAGCATGACCTGCCAGAGTCACAGATCACCTGCTGGGACTCTGAGGAAGGAGAAGGGGGGGGGGGGCAGTATGGAGGAAGACTTCAGGATCTGAGTTCTAACGGGAGGATCCACCTGATCCAGTCTTGTTCCTGATCAGCTGGTCTCTTCTGACTTTAGACCCAGAAGTCCAGAGTCATTCATTCATTCATTCATTCATTCATTCATTCATTCATTCATTCATTCATTCATTCGTTCATCTTGTAATTTGACTGAATAGTGCCACAGGGAGCTGGTGTCTGGAGACAGGTGGGGGACACCCTGAACAGGTCTCCACTCCATCACTAGGCCTTCTTTGGACTCTAGCAAGTCCTGGTTCCTGCTTCTGACAACATCTTTGATCTGAGAAAAGTGGACATGTAGAAGACAAAAATCTCTCCAGATGAACAAAATCTGGTAATCATGTATTTATGGTAATGGCCTGTATCTGAAATAGGGCCTTCTAGGGTTCAACAACCCCCCAAGATGCTGTACAACACAGCCAGTCATTCACACATTCACACGCTGGTGGTGATGAGCTACCATGTAGCTACAGCTGCCCTGGGAGGCACTGACAGAGGTCAGGCTCCTGAGCACAGGCGCCACGGGTCCCTCTGACCACCAGCAGGCCAGGTGGGTGAAGTGTCTTACTCACGGATACAACTACTGCAACAGACGGGGCTTGAACCTGCAACCCTCCAGGCACTAAAAGCTGCTATAGTGAATCTACAGAACGAGCTTGCATGCAAACATTGTCACGGAGCACTCACCCCTCCCCTCGGGTATCTTCCCTGAGACGCTTCTGCCAGAACCAGAACCCCACATCACCAGAGGAAACGAGCTAGCGCTAAACACCAGCCTCCATTTTCTAGGTCCAAACGTCTTCTGTTGTCCGTGACTTCAAATGGTGTTTTTCTTTCTGGGACTCTGGTAGTTTGTCCTAAAGCTGAAGTGGTAGCAGCCGGCTGGTTCTCCTTCTCTGATGTTATTGAGGGAGAACCTCTCACACCAGTGGTGTTCTGGTGCTGAATACGTGAGTGTGGAATGAGTGGAGGACCCAGGGAAGAGCGGCGGTTCAACCGGATGGTCCAGTGGTTGGTTCTGGTCTGAAACGTGTTATTGGTGGAGGTTTTAGACACGTGAGAAAACCACTTTATTATTTATTTATTTAAATCTCCACAGTATATTTATAGCTATACCATGTTAGAATGTTGTTAAGAGGCATGAAGAAATGTTTTAAGCTCATTTGTTTTCCAGGTTTGCTGTTGTAGCTCTAACTCCTTCTGCCACCGCCGTATGCTAAACTAAAACAACGATAAAAGCCTTAAAGAACTTCAAAAGTTTAGATAACTAATGATCCAGGACCACTCTGATCCAGAACCGCTCTGATCCAGAACCACTCTGATCCAGGACCGCTCTGATCCAGAACCGCTCTGATCCAGGACCACTCTGATCCAGAACAGGACCACTCTGATCCAGGACCGCTNACACACACACACACACACACCCCTCTTACAGCATTATAAAGGTGATTGGACAGACAACTCCCACCCCGACCCCCCACAGTCTCACAAACTCACTGATTGTCAACAGTAACTACGTCCCTCTGTTGTTGTTTTTTTTATGTTGTTGTGACTCATATTATTCATAAACAGAAGGAATAATATTAATAAATAATAATGGTAATAATAATCTGATATTATTCAAGGTTCCTAATAAGATTTGTTGTAGTTGCTGATTTCTGTATAATGTATAAATTAAGAATAAAATATGTTAATAAAAATATTAAAAAAATATATGACACATAAATGTATAAAATGCTGTGAAATTTCGTTACGATAGTTATGTAAATATGTAGGAGGTAACTATTAATCTGTTCTTTATTGCGTTTCAACACCAGTCCTGCAGGTGGCAGCAGTGTTCACAGGCGCCCATCTTCCGGTGGGAATCATGTTGTCTCCATAGCAACGAAACGAGACTAACAACATCCGCCCTCCTGCTTCATCTTCATCATCGTCATCAGGTGTTTATGATCGGAGAGAAGCGCCAGGGTTCAGTTTTAATCTGAGATGGAGCCCGGAAAGCCGCAGCAGTGCCTGAACAGGTAAAACCGGAACCCAACAGGAAGTTCGGCCAGCTAGCTTAGGGGCTACTTAGCTTCTGAAGAGGTATACACTTGTTGCTGCGTTAACGCGGGTTTTTCTGCGTTGAATAATAGAATTAAATATAAACTATAGTTTCATTAAACAGGAAAAAACATCTTTGGTGAAAACAAAATACTTTTCCAGCCGTTTTTTATAAACCAAGTCTAAATTTTTCAAACCTTATTCCCTGAAATAGATTCAAATGTTTCCTTTTTATTCACTTATTTTTTGTAAACTCTCATACCTCATTTTCCCAGGTGATTCAATTCAGTTCAGTTTATTCCTATAGCGCCAGATCACGACAAGAGTCGTCTCAAGGCTCTTCACAAAGTAAACAATACAGGTCAGTTCATGCAGCCAGCTAGTTAAACGTTTCCTATATAAGGAACCCAGCAGATTGCACCGAGTCACTGACTTTTTGTGTCAGAGACTTTACAACAGGGGTCCCCAATGCTGGTCCTCAAGGGCCGGTATCCAGCAGGTTTTAGTTGTAACTCTGCTTCAACACACCTGATTTCAATTAGCAAGTGATTAGCAGGCTTCAGCAGAGCTTGATGAGCTGCTGCACAGGTGATTCAACCACTGAATCAAGTGTGTTTGAGCAGAGAAACCACTAAACCTGCTGGATAGCGGCCCTCCAGGACCAGGATTGGGGACCCCTGCTTTACAACAATCCTCATACTAAGCAAGCATGTAGCGACAGTGGAGAGGAAAACTCCCTTTAACAGGAAGAAACCTCCAACAGAACCTGGATGAGTATGAGCAGCTATCTAATCTGTCACAACTGACAGCTCAGTGACCTAGTGGTTTGAGTGTCCGCCCTGAGACTGGGAGATCGGGGTTCAAATCCCGGTCGGGTCATACCAAAGACTTTGAAAAAATGGGACCCAGTGCCTCCCTGCTTGACACTCAGCATTAAGGGGTTGGATTGGGGGGTTAAACCACCAAATGGTTCCCGAGCGCGGCCACAGCTGCAGCTCACCGCTCCCCCAGGGGATGGGTCAAATGCGGAGAACAAATTTCACACACACCAGTGTGTGTGACCACTAGTGGGACTTTAACTTTAACAACTCACTGGGGTTAGAGAATACAGAACAGATACACACACACACACCACATATATCAAGTAGTGTTTCTATGGCTACACTGTGATTTCTTAGTAGAAGTTCTATTTAGTCAGAGAAACTTTATTGTCTTTATCTGAGTGAATCTATAATTAATTCAATAGGTGAACTAATAGTAGCACATTCTATGTTAAAGAAAGTAAGATGTAATATCAGGAGAGGGAGAATGTTCAGTGGTTGGCAGCAGTGTGCCAGCCGATGGCCCCCTCCATGAGGCCACCACAGCTCAGCAGAACGCCAGTGTAGCTTCTTCTGGGGAGAAAAACACTTAGAGAGAAAATAAAGTTAACAGCTGGAATAACAGGAAATAATGCAATTAGAGAGTGGTGGTAGAAGAGAGTAGCAGAGTGTGGAAAGTGGTCAGTATGTCCTCCAGCAGTCTAAGCCTATAGCAGCATAACTACAGAGATAACTCAGCATAACCTAGCCTTTCAGATGGAGGCATGTGGGAGGCAGGGCCAGGGAGAAAAGTCTTTAACGACAGTAGTCCCCTCTGTACACGCCACCTCCCTCTGCTCCCCACTCGTCTAAACCTGGACTAACATCAGAATTTAACCATAAGCCCTATCAAATAGAAAGGTTTTGAGCCTAGTCTTAAAAGTAGACAAGGTGTCTGCCTCACGGACTAAAGCTGGGAGCTGGTTCCACAGTAGAGGAGCCTGATAGCTAAAAGATCTGCCTCCCATCCTACTTTTAGATATTCTAGGAACCACCAGTAAACCTGCAGTCTGAGAGCCAAGTGCTCTGTTAGGAACATATGGAACAATCAGATCACTGATGTATGATGGAGCTTGTTAATTAAGAGCTTTATATGTGAGAAGGAGGATCTTAAAATCTATTCTGAATTTAACAGGCAGCCAATGTAGGGAAGCTAAAACAGGAGAGATGTGGTCTCTCTTTTTAATTCTCATCAGAACTCTAGCTGCAGCATTTTGGACCAGCTGAAGACTTTTGACTACATTCTGTGGACCTCCTGATAGTAATGAATTACTGCAGTAATCCAACCTTGAGGTAATAAATGCATGAACCAGTTTTTCAGCATCACTCCTGGAAAGGATGCTTCTAATCTTAGCAATATTCCGAAGGTGGAAAAAGGAAATCCTACAAACCTGTTTAACGTGGGATTTGAATGACATGTCCTGGTCAAAGATTACACCGAGGTTCTTTACTTTGTTCTCGGAGGCTAATTTAATACCGTTTAGATCAGGTGACTGACTAAGCAGTTTCCTTTTCTGAGGTTCTGGTCCAAAGATGATAACTTCAGTCTTGTCTGGATTTAACAGCAGAAAGTTTAGAGTCATCCAGATTTTTATGTCTTCAAGACAAGCCTGTAGTCTACCTAACTGATTAGGTTCATCAGGGTTTATGGATAAATATAACTGAGTATCATCAGCATAACAGTGGAAGTTTATCCCATGTTGTCTAATGATTTTACCAATTGGAAGCATATATATAGTGAAAAGAATTGGTCCAAGTACTGAACCCTGTGGTACTCCACAAGTAACTCTAGAGTATGAAGAAGATTTCTCATGTACATGAACAAACTGAAATCTGTCAGATAAATAAGATTTAAACCAGCCTAGCGCTGTTCCTTTGATCCCTACAACATGTTCAAGCCTTTCTAAGAGAATATTGTGATCGACTGTGTCAAAAGCAGCACTGAGGTCCAACAAGACCAGAACAGACACAAGATTCTTATCTGAGGCCGTGAGAATATCATTTGTAACTTTCACTAATGCGGTTTCAGTGCTGTGATACTCTCTAAAACCTGACTGAAATTCCTCAAACAGATCATTAGTGTTTAGATGCTCACATACTCGACTGGCCACTATTTTCTCAAGGACTTTAGATAAAAATGGGAGATTAGATATTGGTCTATAATTCATTAGGTCATCTGGATCCAGAGAAGGTTTCTTAAGTAGAGGTTTAATTACAGCAACCTTAAACTCCTGCGGTACGTATCCATTTACTAAGGATAGGTTAATTATATCTAAAATGGGGGCAGTAACCAAAGGAAATGCTTCTTTAAATAATTTGGTTGGGATTGGGTCTAAAATACAAGTTGAAGGTTTAGATGAAGCTAATATTTTTGATAACTCTGAAAGCTCAACTGCATCAAAACAGTTCAAACACAGATGAGGTTCTACAGTTACCTCAGATGCTGCCTCACTTACTGAGGAAGAAGAAGTCGTGTTGGGGAGGATGCTGATGATTTTGTTTCTAATAGAATCTATTTTATTAGTGAAGAATTCCATAAAGTCGTTGCTGCTGAAGGCTAAGGGAATAGCTGGCTCAGAGCTATGATTCTGTGTAAGTTTAGCAACTGTACTGAAAAGAAATTTAGGATTATTCTTATTCTCCTCAATTAGTGACGAATAATATGCAGTTCTAGCTTGTCGAAGCTTATTTTTATAAAGCACTAGACTATTTTTCCAGGATAAGTAGAACTCTTCCCNATCCAGGACCACTCTGATCCAGGACCACTCTGATCCAGAACCACTCTGATCCAGAACCGCTCTGATCCAGAACCACTCTGATCCAGGACCGCTCTGATCCAGAACCGCTCTGATCCAGGACCACTCTGATCCAGGACCGCTCTGATCCAGGACCGCTCTGATCCAGGACCGCTCTGATCCAGAACCGCTCTGATCCAGGACCACTTTGATCCAGGACCGCTCTGATCCAGAACCACTCTGATCCAGAACCACTCTGATCCAGGACCACTCTGATCCAGAACCGCTCTGATCCAGGACCACTCTGATCCAGGACCACTCTGATCCAGGACCGCTCTGATCCAGGACCACTCTGATCCAGGACCACTCTGAATGATTACAGAAAGTCTGGCTTGACTGGATAAGAATTCCAGAGTTGGACAGTAAAAGTCTGACTTGCGTTCCTCTAACAGGTGAGTGCTTTACCCTTTTGGGCTGGACTTCATGAAAGTTTTTCAAGGACTGAAAAGACTTTTGCCGTTCTGGATCAGGGCATCAGGAATAACTGGTGTTTGTGTTAATCTGTCCCAGGTTTGCAGGTAGAAAACAGCTGTAATTTCATCTGCAGCACCAGATGAAACTGTATTTTTTTGACCCTTCACACAAATATTTTCCTGCCGTATTCATCACCCGTCTCAGGCTAAAATAAGACGCATTGCATCAGCTGTCACGCGGGGAACCGCGCGTTGCTGAGACAAGCAAATGCCTGGTGGGGAGCAGAATTACTGCGTTCCCGTATCACTTCCACCTGCTGCTCACCGCCTCAAACATTTCATGGTTGCTGCAAGATCATTTATGTGTGTTTTTATTTAGTCCACTTGTTCCTGTCAGAGAAATCTTTTCTGTATCTGAAGTTTTCTTTTATGTGCCATGGATCAGAACCTTAGATGACTNCCTGATAGTAATGAATTGCAGTAATCCAACCTTGAGGTAATGAATGCATGAACCAGTTTTTCAGCATCACTCCTGGAAAGGATGCTTCTAATCTTAGCAATATTCCGAAGGTGGAAAAAGGAAATCCTACAAACCTGTTTAACGTGGGATTTGAATGACATGTCCTGGTCAAAGATTACACCGAGGTTCTTTACTTTGTTCTCGGAGGCTAATTTAATACCGTTTAGATTAGGTGATTGACTAAGCAGTTTCCTTTTCTGAGGTTCTGGTCCAAAGATGATAACTTCAGTCTTGTCTGGATTTAACAGCAGAAAGTTTAGAGTCATCCAGATTTTTATGTCTTCAAGACAAGCCTGTAATCTACCTAACTGATTAGGTTCATCAGGGTTTATGGATAAATATAACTGAGTATCATCAGCATAACAGTGGAAGTTTATCCCATGTTGTCTAATGATTTTACCAATTGGAAGCATATATATAGTGAAAAGAATTGGTCCAAGTACTGAACCCTGTGGTACTCCACAAGTAACTCTAGAGTATGAAGAAGATTTCTCATGTACATGAACAAACTGAAATCTGTCAGATAAATAAGATTTAAACCAGCCTAGCGCTGTTCCTTTGATCCCTACAACATGTTCAAGCCTTTCTAAGAGAATATTGTGATCGACTGTGTCAAAAGCAGCACTGAGGTCCAACAAGACCAGAACAGACACAAGATTCTTATCTGAGGCCGTGAGAATATCATTTGTAACTTTCACTAATGCGGTTTCAGTGCTGTGATACTCTCTAAAACCTGACTGAAATTCCTCAAACAGATCATTAGTGTTTAGATGCTCACATACTCGACTGGCCACTATTTTCTCAAGGACTTTAGATAAAAATGGGAGATTAGATATTGGTCTATAATTCATTAGGTCATCTGGATCCAGAGAAGGTTTCTTAAGTAGAGGTTTAATTACAGCAACCTTAAACTCCTGCGGTACGTATCCATTTACTAAGGATAGGTTAATTATATCTAAAATGGGGGCAGTAACCAAAGGAAATGCTTCTTTAAATAATTTGGTTGGGATTGGGTCTAAAATACAAGTTGAAGGTTTAGATGAAGCTAATATTTTTGATAACTCTGAAAGCTCAACTGCATCAAAACAGTTCAAACACAGATGAGGTTCTACAGTTACCTCAGATGCTGCCTCACTTACTGAGGAAGAAGAAGTCGTGTTGGGGAGGATGCTGATGATTTTGTTTCTAATAGAAACTATTTTATTAGTGAAGAATCCCATAAAGTCGTTGCTGCTGAAGGCTAAGGGAATAGCTGGCTCAGAGCTAGGATTCTGTGTAAGTTTGGCAACTGTACTGAAAAGAAATTTAGGATTATTCTTATTCTCCTCAATTAGTGACGAATAATATGCAGTTCTAGCTTGTCGAAGCTTATTTTTATAAAGCACTAGACTATTTTTCCAGGATAAGTAGAACTCTTCCCGGTGTGTAGAGCGCCATGTTCTCTCCAATTTTCTAGAGTTCTGTTTTAAAGTACGCAGTTCAGAATTAAACCAGGGAGCCAACTTCCTGTGCTTAATGACCTTCTTTTTTAAAGGGGCAACATTGTCTAATGCCACACGTAAAGAGGAAGTATAATAATTGACCTTTCGCCGAGCCCCGCCCCCCTTAGTTACTGTTGCATCCGGGGACGCGTGGATCCGAGGAGCTGTGGCGGCGACGCGGTGTCCCTGTGAGCTGTCAGATGATCTGAGCTGCATAACCACCAGTCTCCTGAAATCTCCTCCATGTTCTGGAGATTGTGCTGGGAGACACATTAAACCTTCTTGCTGCAGCACGTGTGGATGTGCCATCCTGGAGAAGTTGGACAACCTGTGCAACTTAAAAGTTAAAGTTAAAGTCCCAAGTCATCATCACACACTGGTGAAATTACATCTCCGCATTTGACCCATCCCCGTGGTGGGGAGCGGTGAGCTGCAGCTGTGGCCGCGTTCGGGAACTATTTGGTGGTTTAACCCCTTAGTGCTGAGTGTCAAGCGAGAAGGCATTGGGTCCCATTTTTTCAAAGTCTTTGGTATGACCCGACCGGGATTCGAACCCCGATCTCCCAGTCCCGGGGCGGACACGCTACCACTAGGCCACCGGAGCTGGTTCTGTAGGGTTAAGGAATCGCCTCATGCTGCCAGTAGAGATAATTACTCAAGCCAAAACTAGCACGAGTGGAAAACCAGCCAAAAAAGATCAAGAGGGAGAAACTTGAAATGACCTCCACATGTTAAACCAGTCCTGTTTTGAGGGTTTTGTAATTGTTGCCACTTTAGTGCACCTGTCGTTAAGTCCATGAACACCAATACAGCTGAAAGTGATTAACAATGCCCTCAGCTGCTTCATCAACCAGAAAATTATCAGACAGGTTTAATTGATTTCCAACACTCAGCAGCCGCATATGATGAGAACCCCGCCCACAACAGCTAGACACCAGCCTCCAAGTGTGTGTTGTTCCTGACTCACCTCAATGGTCACAGAAATAACTTGAATCTGACAAAAGTAATAATAAATAAAAATTATATTCTATTAAAAAGATGAACGCACAGCGAGGAGAGATACGTTTTACTTTCGGTTTCACCAACGAACACTAGGGGGTGCTAAAAACAAGCCAAAACTGACTAGTGTCCCTTTAAAAGCAACGCCTGACTTTCATTGGTTATTTATTATTACTTTTGTCAGAATCAAGTTATTTCTGTGACCATTGTGGGGTTTTCTGTCATTGACCGAAGGGTACCAACTATTTTGTCCATGTGTGTATGTGGGGAGAACATGCTAACTCCATGAGGAAACATGCCAACTCCACGAGGAAACATCCCAACTCCATGAGAAAACATGCCAAGTCCATGAGGAAACATGCCAACTCCATGAGGAGAACATGCCAAGTCCATGAGGAAACATGCCAACTCCATGAGGAGAACATGCTAAATTCATGAGAACATGCCTACTCCATGAGGAGAACATGCTAAATTCATGAGAACATGCCAACTCCTTGAAGAGAACATGCCAACTCCATGAGGAGAACATGCCAACTCCTTGAAGAGAACATGCCAACTCCATGAGAACATGCCAACTCCATGAGGAGAACATGCCAACTCCATGAGGAGAACATGCTAACTCATTTAGGAGAACATGCTAACTCCATGAGGAAACATGCTAACTCCATGAGGACAACATGCTAATTCCATGAGGAGAACATGCTAACTCCATGAGGAAACATGCTAACTCCATGAGGACAACATGCTAATTCCATGAGGAGAACATGCTAACTCCATGAGGAAACATGCTAACTCCATGAGGAGAACATGCTAACTCCATGAGGAAACATGCTAACTCCATGAGGAGAACATGCTAACTCCTTGAGGAGAACATGCCAACTCCATGGGGAAACATGCTAACTCCATGAGGAAACATGCTAACTCCATGAGGACAACATGCTAATTCCATGAGGAGAACATGGTAACTCCATGGGGAAACATGCTAACTCCACGAGAAGATGCAGCTGAAATGCTTTAAAGACTTTTAATTGTGTGGAAAAACTTTGAAAACTTCTTCTAAATTAGATTTCTAAAGCTGATATTTTAACATAGAAAGTTGATTACTTTAGTGTTTTCATGAGTAAAATGTCATTTAAAGGTAGTTCCACCGTTTTGGAATTGTCTCGGTATTGAAAGCAGCTGGTTGGGATCAGTCAGACATCACAAATATCTATGAAACCTTTTGGAGCAATTAGGTATTCAGTGTTTAAAAGCTGATTTGACTGTTTTAACTGAATAAACATGTAAGTCTAGTGTCCCAGGTAAAGGATAAATGTCCAAGTTAAAAAGATAAACTGGTGCAGGAATTGAATGTGTCCATGTGAGGACCCGGCTCCCGGGAGGAGTAAAGTATCCATCGATCATCACAAATGGTGAAGGTGTCTGTTTCTGTTCGTTCCCACAGGAGAGTGAAGGGATGCTCTCTGGACGTTCACCCGAGCGAGAAGGCTCTGCTGGTTCAGTACGACGTGGAAGTGATGGTTCTGGGGAAGGCAGGGGAGCTCGTGGTCGGAGAACGCAAAGAGTGTCAGAAAATGTGAGCCGTGATTCATCAGCTGATCACCAACACTCTGTCTCACGCGTCTACGTGTGCTCTGATCTTTTCAGCATTCGTGTGAAAAACTTGACGTCCAACACAGACACGTCCTCTCTGGCTCAGAAGGTGGTGGACGAGTGTCATCTGATTCACCCGTCTAAACTCTCTGAAGTGGAACAGCTGCTGTTCTACCTGCAGAACCGCAAAGAGGCGAACGGTAGCGAAGAGCTTCACACGAGGCAGATCTTTAGCTTCTGACTCTTATTGCTGCTGAACTTTTCTTTAACAGGAAACCCGGAAAAGCAGCAAGTCTCTCCTCCTGACTTTTCTCCGTACGCTGGAGTGGAGGTCCGATCCCATTTGTTGTGATTATTGATAAACAGAACCGTGTTCAGCTCTCAGATGATCTGATTGGTTCTGTTAATGCAGCTGGACGAGGAGGCCAGCATCAACAGCATCGATGAATACGTGGAGCTGCTGTACGAAGACCTTCAGGACAAGATCAGAGGAGCAACACTCATCTTCCAGCTGGCTCAGAACCCGGACAACCTGGAGGAGCTCATCCAGAACAGTAACTTCCTGTTCCCTACACACCTGCTTCCAGTTTAATTACACCTGCACCACATCACTCTGTCAGCTCTTCACACATCCAGTCTTCCAGTTCCTGCTCTGGTTTGGTTCTTTAATCACAATCAGCCACTTTTACACGTCCTGCTTCGACACTGTAGATCCTCCCCCTAAAAGCCAAAGTTAACGATGAGGATTAATGAAAGCCGCCGTGAAACGACGTAGACGGCTGGACAGTGATTCAGTAACGATATCTATCTATTGTTAGACGTGTGGTGCGATAGAAAAAAAATTGGTCAATTAAAGTTTCCTTTCCTTTTTCCTTATAGCCTATCGGGTGGCTTAACACTAGAGTCATTACGGACTCCCAACCAATCAAAACCACAGACCCAGGCACGCTCCGTCACCAGCCCCGCCCCTCTCTAACCTAAACGGACAACATGTGACTTAAACATGATGTCACAGCAAGGAGAGGAGGAGGACAAAGGAAGGTTACAGGAGTTCACCAGCATGGTGACATTCGGATTTTTACAAGTCTGACAGAAACAAACAAACAACGATCTTTCTCTAAATTTACAGAGAATCGATAAAAACCAAGTCTGGTAACAACCAGCTTGTTTTATCATAAAGTACTGACATAAAATGATCAGGGCTGCACTTAAAAACATTTTCTACCGTTTTTATAGTTATCAGTATTTAGTGATATCGATCAATATGAATTTTTTTATCGATATGCTTTCTTGTGTATCGTCCAGCCCTACGATGTAAATTTAGTTTAATTAGGTCGGATCGGTGTTGGATGAGAATAGGGCGTAGAGGTCGACAGATATTGTGTTTTTATTGCCGATGCCGATGTGGTCAGCCGATGGCCGATATCCAGACGTTTTCCACCTTATTTTCATGCTAAAATGTCACTAATGACATCAGTTGATGCACAAACATTCTGCAGCTGAATCCATTTTTGAACTCTGAGTTTAACTGTTAAATCTTAACTTTGTGCACGGCTCAGTGATAAAGGTTGAATACGGAACAATTTAATAAAAGCTATATTTGTATAAACTAATGCCTCCACGGGGCGTTTAGAGGTGTGCAGAATGAAGCTACAGTATTTCCTTTAAAAGCTATATTTTACTTAAAAATAATCAAATATTTATTTTGACGGCACGACAATGGGTTCATGTTTACATCTACCAGCCACTAGAGGGCACCGTTGCAGGTTTCCAAATATGGTAAACAGTCCACTCGGCACAGCGAGGCTGGCTCTGTGGAAAATGGCGGACTCGGCAAGTCAAGCAGCTGCTTCTGAGCCCAGAAGATGTCGTTATCCTTCTCAGAAGAGGAGCGACCATAAAAGATTTAAAACCAGAGTGAGTTTAGGTCGTCATGGACACGGAGCTGGCTGCTCACTTCACGTATCGACAGAGAACCTGGCATCCCGACGGCTGGAAACCTTGTTCTGTTGTTGCAGCTACAACCTCCACACACTAGATGTTGCTGTGGGGTTCAGGTTCAACCTTAAAAGTCAGACACCTAACTAAAGTTAATTTAGATTATTATTATGCAGATGGTTTTAGTGAACGTAAAGATGCATTTAAATTTAATTGTGCAACAGCACCGGGCTGCCTGGAGATGTGCCTGGCTTTACTAAGGACATGATGCTGGTGGTGAAGGTTCTCAGTCATCCAGGTCATGGTAATCCAAAAGGGTCTGAATGAAGGCAACTGGGCTTTTTTGGTTTCTTGAAGACGTTTTGCTTCTCATCTGAGAAGAATTGACAAAGCTCCTCAGATGAGAGGTGAAACGTCTTCAAGAAACCAAAAACGTTCAGTTGCCTTCATTCAGACCCCTCTGGATCCCTACGGACAAATATCAGTCGATGCTGATGTATAAAAAACAGTAAATAGCGTCCCGGTATATCAGCCCGGCCGATATATCGGGCTACCCTAGTAGGGCGAGTGTTAGACGAATGTTTTCAGCCCCTGACCGCGGTTCGACCCGGTTCGACCCATGACAACAGGACTGTTTGTTCCACAGCAGCTCGAAGCCGTCGTCCTCTGCAGCTTCATCTGTTTCCGTCATGGAGGAACGTTCTCTCCTTCGGTCTGTCGGTCCGAATCAGCCGGTCCGGTTCTGATAAGAGCCGAGTGTTGGTGTGAGCCCAGAGGCCCGTGAGTGGAAAAAGGAGATGAATCCCAGATCAAACGTCCTCTCACGGAGAGCTGACCTCCTGCTGCTCCTCCTCTCAGACCCAGACCTGACTTAACCGACTCGTTTCTGTGCTCAGAGGCGGCACTCGGAGCGCTGGCCCGAGTCCTGAGGGAGGACTGGAAGCAGAGCGTTGACCTGACAACGACCATCGTCTACGTCTTCTTCTGTTTCTCCAGGTAAACAAACTAACTCACACAGGTGTTTAGTCTCTAGGCTTCAGTGTTTTATTCTCCCAGGAATCCGTACCTGTCGACGTCCGGGCCACACCGGCCATTTCTCCAGAACTCGCAGATTGCGTGACGGGTTTGCCGCTCGCTGTTGGGGTTTGTGGGTGATTTAGTCTCTGGTTCATCAAGGGTCCAACGAGGACCAGCTGGACCTTCTGGGAGGCGTTTAGGACACGCCAGCTGGTTTAAATCTTCATTTGTTATTTCAGGATTTCTTCTGTGTGTTATCTGATGCTTCTGCTCCAAACACGGATCCCTGAAGGATGCAGGCGTGGAGCTCAAAGGTCATCACATTAAACACAGAAGATGTATTTTTCTGTGGATCTCAGAAGCAACAACCTAATAATCGTAAACGTCTGAAACACGTTTACTAACGTCAGGTTTCTATAGCAACAAAAACGACCTGAACAAAGCTGAGTCAGCGTTCGCATCGTTCCAAATAAACGTCTCTCACGGATTTTATTAAACACAAATGTTTATTTTCCTGCTTTAACATTCCGTTTAATGGCGGCGTTCCTCATTCCTCTGTTCCGATGGCATTCCTTTGCATCGACAGCTTTCCTCTGCTCCGGCGACATCACTCGTGACATATGGCGTTCCTCTGCACATGTTCTACGACGTTCCTCGTGTCCTGTGGCTTCCTGCAGCATGGATCAGACTGAAGTTCAGCTGGAGCGTCAGGAACGCTGAAGCGAGGCCTGAGTAGAATAACACATAAACGTCAGTCAGAGCTGATTAGTTCTGGATCGGATGGAAACTTCCTCGTCATTCCTGGCCCGTCTCCATCCGTGCGTTCTGCTGTTGGGATTGTGGAATGGGCTGATTACGGGCCGGACCTTCTGACTGAGTGTGTTTTGACTTTGACAGTTAGCTGTGTAAACGACTTCAGGGGTGACGGATCGGGTCGGTTTAACGACAGCTCCCAGCTGGAATCCTAAAAGGAAAATCTACTTTAGGATAAACTGAGGTTTTCCTCTCCCTCAGCTTCTCTCAGTTCCACGGCCTCGTCACTCATTTTAAGATCGGAGCGCTCTGTATGAACATCGTGGAGCACGAACTGAAGAGGTTTGACCTCTGGAGGGACGAGCTGCAGAAGAAGAAGAAGGCTTATATCCTTGACCCTGAACACGGAGCTCGGGCCAGAGTTCTGGTCGGGATGAATCTCAGCTTTAGAGCTTTCTGTAGGTCCTTAACTGGAGTCACGTGAGGACTTCTCTGAGGATCAGCATCTGAAGGAAGAACACGGGAAGTCTTTGAAAAAGTTCCAGAGTCTTCTGACCAAGCAGGAGCAGCTCCTCAGAGGTACGGTCTGGTCTGGTTCTGTGGGTTTGGTGTGATGTTGTTGTTCTGGGTCATCTCCTCACTCAGAAGATGGGTTTCTGTCCACACCTTCCACTCTGCAGTGGCTCTGAGTCTGCTGCTGAACCTGGCTGAAGACCTTCGCACAGAGCTGAAGATGAGGAACAGAAACCTGGTCCACATGCTGGTGAAGGTTCTGGATCGGGAGGACCAGGAGCTGCTGCTGGTGGCCGTCTCCTTCCTGAAGAAGCTCTCCATCTTCCTGGAGAACAAGAACGACATGGTGAGCTGGGGTGTTGTCCTACAGTCTCAGGTGTGTGAAACGGCTCAGGTGATGCTGAGCTCGAATCGGTCCAGACCACTCTTTAGAAACCCGTCCAGGTCACGTGAGACTCGCTGAAGTCCAGACAAACGGGGACTATAAGAGGGCTTCCACACTAGCATGATTCATTATCATTGTGGATTCTGTGGAGCAAGCCTCTGAGCACTCTGGAACACACACACACTCTCTCTCACACACACACACGCACACACACCCACACACGCACGCACACACACACACGCACGCACACAAACACACGCACGCACACACACTCACGCACGCACACAAACACACGCACGCACACACGCGCGCACACACACGCACACACACACACGCGTACACACACGCACGCGCACACACACATACGCACACACACACTCTCTCACACACACACGCACGCGCACACACACACACGCACACACACAGCAAAGCAGGATGCACTATCAGAGTCAGAGTCTCCATAGCAACACTGCTCTGGGCGCCTTTGTTTAATAATGGAGACACCTCGGACTTCTCTGTGCTCTTTTGCTCCGCCCACGTGCTCAGAGGTGTGCTCATGACATCACTGATAGCTTCGCACCCATTTTTCACGCCTATGTTGGAGACCGCCCATGTGCTCAGTCACGACCACGTTCCTAAGGATGTGTGTAATCAACCTGGCCAGGCTGGGGCTATCCAGACCGGGCCGGGCCGTATCTGGAAGCATCTTTATACAAGTTACCGAGTCTTAAATATGTCTCCAGTTGGTCTCCGACTCCTGAGGAACACCAACACGCCCACCAGGGAAGAATTTCAGGAAGTTGTGGCACAAATATCAGCTGTTAGATCACATTTGTGCATCTTCATGGTTTTCATTTTAGACTACTGAATCCAGATTTATTATAGTTAAGGTGGCACGGAGCAGGAAACGTGGATTTGTTTCAATGACGGGATAAAAGCTTCTGCAGCCCCCTAAATGAAACGGCTCTGATTCTAATTGATCATAATCACTGCAGCCGTCTGACCTGGACCTGAGTTCTGACAGAACCCAGAACCAGATGTTGGACCAAGTGTTTACTGTGTGATCAGAACAGTCGCTTTATCAGAACACCCTTTGACCTGATTAGTCTGAACTAATTACCATATTAACTGGTTACAGAAGACAGGTGGTGGTTCTGAAATCCTCTCAAGGCCCGTAGCGCTCACAGGAACCGCACCGCGTCAACCCTCTGACCCACCTGCTTCCAATCTCAGGCAGCTCGTGGGTCTTTATCAGAGCCAGACCCGGTAGGACCTGGTTTTAGGTTTCCTTGATGCAGAAGAGAGGCCGAACCCTCCAACAGGACGGTTCCGGTGAAACGGGTTTGTGTGAGGCGGACGCGTTAGAGAGGAGCCATCCTGACTCACCGTTCCTCCCAGCTGCTGTCACTAATAGATGAAGAATGTCAGCAGTGATGGAGTCGGGCTGCAGCTGATTAAGCAGCTCCACGTCTGGTTTGTGAGGGTGTGACTGGAGCTGCTTTCAGTA
Organism: Aphyosemion australe; assembly: GCA_006937985.1. NCBI lineage: Eukaryota > Metazoa > Chordata > Actinopteri > Cyprinodontiformes > Nothobranchiidae > Aphyosemion > Aphyosemion australe. Next base: position 36,180 of record SSNS01000387.1, read on the forward strand.
GCAGCCAGTCTGTTAACTGGGAACGTCTGGAGTCCCGCAGGAGAGGAAACGTGTCGGCGAGTGGAACCCCTCATCAGATACGTGTGTGTGTGTCAGCTGCTTCACGTTCTTTTCACAATAAGAGCCTGAGACATTCACACGTACCTTAAGTCTGACTTCAGGTCCTGGTGGGACAAACATCACACAACATCTTTACCCAGAAAAATCCAAACGGAATTTGAAAAAAGTTGTTATAATTCAAAAGCGTGAGAGATATTTATAAAACCAAGATTCTGGAGTCGGGTTATGGAACAACCTGGAAGCACAATCAGTGACGGTGTTTAAAACAACGTGATAAGAAAATGTTGATTTGTTTGTTTCCTCCTGGGTCACGTGTAGATGATGCTACATGAAGAGTAAATGAAGTCTCTGTAAACCGCTGGTGTGTCTTTCTGTTACATTTATTAGTTAAACACGTTATTCATGTAACTACTGGTGGGAGTGGGGCATCTTCCATCTGCTCCTCTTCATCCAGGTAAGGTAAGGTGTATTTGTTTACTTTGTTACTACTTTAAAAAATGAAATTAATGGGAATAAATAAGCAGCCTGGTAGATTTTGACCTGGGGGGGGGGGGGGGGGGGGGGGGGGTCAGCAGCCCCAGCAGACAGGCCCAAACCATCCCTTCTCCTCCAGCTCCACCAGCGGGATCAACCAGGCGTTCCCTGGCCTGGATTTAAGGTGTCCTCGACCCAGGGGCCTCCTGCCTGACGACCCCCAGCAGGCTCTTCTGGAGGTGGAGGAGCAGCAGCTCCACCCTAAACCTGTCCCAGAGCCTCCTGGCAGCGCTGCACTAAAACCACAGCTCAGGAAAACTGAATGTAATCATTTATCCTCCTTTCTGAGTTCAGCTGCAGAGTTTAAATATCCGACAGCTTCCAGCAGCAGTTGCAGATTCTAGTCTCACCTTCCTAACTGAGCTCCTCCTCGTCTCCAGGCTGAAGCGTCAACGGTGGAGAAGTTAGCCCGGCTGGTTCCTTGTAAACACGAAGAGCTTCTGAGCACCACCTTACGCCTGCTGCTCAACCTGTCCTTCGACTCGTCCCTACGCAGTCACATGGTCCAGGCCGGACTCGTGCCCAAGCTGTCCTCTCTGCTGGGTAAGTGCTCAGAGCTCCTTCCTGTTGGAGGAGGACCTCCCCGTCAGGAATCTCCAGGTGGTATTGGCAGGTTGACTCTTCAGCGGGATGTGAGACAGTCAGTGGGGATGTGAGACGGTCAGTGGGGATGTGAGACGGTCAGTGGGGATGTGAGACGGTCAGTGGGGATGTGAGACGGTCAGAGGGAATGTGAGACGGTCAGAGGGAATGTAAGACGGTCAGAGGGGATGTGAGACAGTCAGCAGCGTGGCTGACTGAGGCTCTGCATTTTTCTGGTCCTCACTTTTTTTAAACGGCTACCAGCTAGTTTTAGAGGTAACATTTAGTTTAGGTTAGGGTTAGTGGGTTAGGGTTAGTGGGTTAGGGTTAGTGGGTTAGGGTTAGGGTTAGGGTTAGTGGAGTCACTAAAATGAATGGAAGTCTGTGATAGAAAGACAAACGTGTGTGTGTGTGTGTGTGTGCATACGAGTGTGTGTGTGTGTGTGTGTGTGTGTGTGTGTGTGTGTGTACACTCAGGCATCATTAATCATCCACTTTCTCCTCCAGCGTTCCTCCTTTCATCTGACGCTCCACACGGAGGTCCTGCTTTTATCTCCAGAGGAGAGTCCAGTCGCTCCACCCGGACCCAACCTGAGGTTCTGACACCTGATAAGATGAGAGTGGAGGCAGAGCCTCAGCTCACCATCATCACCAGAACAGATCCCACAGATAACAGCTGTTAGAACCCTAATCCGGAACGTTGGGATGGGAAGAACAGGAAAAATCTGCTCCTTTAATAAATATCCACCCATTTCTGGATTTCAGGCTGAAGATTCCCAAAACATTTTTTCTGTGATGTTTTTCCCACTTAGCACTGTTAACGGATACAGACTTTCAGGTCCAACAGAACCGGGTCATCCTTGTCATATTTTTGGTTTCCAAGTTCTGGACCGGCCTCCAGCAGCTCAGTCTAGAACCCGGCCCCTTGGTTCTGAAGACATCTGATGTTTCCAGTAGATATAACTGGGTCCAGTATCCCGTCCTGAGGACGGTTCTGGTGTCAGAAGCCAGCATGAACCCGTCCTCTATGAGCAGAACCAGAACTAGCATGTGGTTCTGTTGGGCCTGTTCTGTGGATCCACATCAGATTAAAAGTTTTGGATCATTTGTAACATCTAAAGTTCTGATGATCTGTAACAGCTAACCGGGTCGCCGTGGTTCTGAGAATCTCCTGAAAACACCTCCAGCTCCTTATGAGGTGTGTTGGTCCAAACCCGGCTCACCAATTAAAACCCACAGACCAGATCCAGACACGTGTCTAAAGCAGGTCGAGTAACGGCCCAGTTAATCCCAGCAGCTCACTGGTTCCTCTGCTGTTTGAAGCTTAATGGGTCTGTAAAGGTTCTATCTGCTCACCGGGCCCAGAACCGGTCCAGGTAAACAACCACTAATGAGAAGCAGTTGTTCTGGTCAGTGGCTGGTTCTGGACAGCCCGGATCAGCTTTAACCTATTAAACCAGTAGGATTGATGCTTCCTGCTGTTTCCCAGTTAGACTCCAGTAGAATCTACATCTGGTTCTGGTTCTCAGGACCAGCGACCCGACACGGCTGGGCCAGGCTGGTGGGCCTGACGGGAGACCTGTCAGTGGTTCTGGTCCAGTAAAGAGCATCTCTCTCAACACTTCCTCTAATGAACACTAACCCACACACCAGCTCCTTCTACGGGTCAGAACCTAAAGGTTCTGGGCTGAGTCCGACACTCGACTCGGTTGATCTTCATCCTGCTGCAGAATTAAAAACATCTTTAGAGACTGGAGAACCGATCCAGACCTGATCCAGACCTGATCCAGGCCAGTTCCAGAATCGGTCCAGACCCGGTCCAGGAGGAGTCAGAACCTAAGAACAAGACTAAGGCCTGAATAATTAAAATCAATTTATTTGTACGCAAACAATAAATATGATTTAGTTTTTAGCAGGGGTCTGGTTCCGGGTTCTGGTTCTGGTTCCAGGTCTGGATGTGGTTATTGGTCCGGTTCTGGTTCCAGATCTGGTCCTGGTTCTGGTTCCAGGTCTGGTCCTGGTTCTGGGTCCAGGTCTAGTCCTGGTTCTGGTTCCAGGTCTGGTCCTGGTTCTGGTTCTGGTTCCAGGTCTGGTCCTGGTTCTGGGTCCAGGTCTGGTCCTGGTCCTGGTTCTGGTTCCAGGTCTGGTCCTGGTTCTGGTTCTGGTTCCAGGTCTGGTTCTGGTCCTGGTTCTGGTTCCAGGCCTGGTCCTGGTTCTGGTTCTGTGTCCCGGCTGCTGTAAAGGCCCTTCAGCCGGGGCTGGCGCCCTGCGGATCCCTGCGGAGCGTTCCGACACAAGCTCCTTTCATGCTCTGACTTCCTGTTTGTGTTGCAGCTGACGAGGCCCAGAGACGGCTCAGCGTGAGCGTGCTGTACCACATCAGCATGGACGACACATTCAGGCCCGTGTTTGCTCACGCCGACTGCATACCGCAGGTAAGACTGGCTAATGTAGCGCTCGGCACATCTGGGAGGTTCTGCCGGCTCTCCTGTCAGGAACAATCCGGTCTCCTGATGTTTCGCCTGAATCCTGCAGAACTTCTTCACGTGGTGTCGTTTCTGTCTGCAGCAGCACAGAAACACGTTTGTTTTCTCTAAATGAAACCTGTGAGAGTGACGTTTAAACGCCTCGGGTCGACTTCTGTCAAACGCTGGATCATTTTGCGCGTGGAGGCCCGGTTCTGATTGAGCCGACCCGGTCAGCAGCTGCCGCTATCTGAGTGTTTGTTTGTTAGGATTGGGTGTAAACGCAAAGCAGATGTGGCTCCGAGTGTGTTTGTTCAGAGGTCAGCAGCAGATCTGGACCAGGATGTGACCTCTGACCTCCCCCTGATATCAATCAGCTTTTCCTCTTCATCACCTCTTTAACCCCCAGAGGTCCCTTCAGCCTCTCATTTGTGTTTTCAAGGTCAAATTTATTCCAGGTATTCCGTCTCTTCTTGTCAGAAACACCTCATACCTGTCGGACTCACCTGAGCGCTGCAGCTGCACACGCTGCCTCAGAACTCAGAACATTTGGTTTAAAGACGGGCCTGGATCCAGAACCTGATGGAGCTGGGACTGTTGGAGACGACTTGGAGACAAGGGACAGACTTTTGTCCAGGATTCTCTTCCTGATCGGCCATGTTGGGCAGATGATGTCATAGCAAACAGATGGTGACACCACACGTTGAGTTGTAATTTGATCTAATGTCCTAATTACGCCTGATTTTCTTCTCAAGTTATTCTCGAAGCTGACACACATTCATCCGCTTTCTGGCCCGTAAATAGGTTCTGGGTGGGTTCTAGTTGGCTTCTGGACAGGTTGTGGGTGGGTTCTGGATGGGGTTTAGGTGGGTTCTGGACCCAACAATTGTTTTAAAGGTTTTCCACATCCAGTTGTAGAAAAGTGAAGCCATGACATGTTTGGTTCCCGCCCACTTACCTGCATTCACCTGCAGACAGTCACCATGTTTGAACTCATTAAGTCAGAGAACCTGCGTGAATCAGCACCTAGATGTTTACTCAGAGGGGGCGGAGCTTCTATCCTGTAGGGTATCCATCCTACAGGGGGTGCTTCAGCTTCATGCCAACATTCCTGCATCCAGGTGTTCCGACTGTGGGTGAGGTGAGATCGAGGCCCACATGAGGAAAACTGGGAACGTTTTAGACCTTTTGGAAACATCCTGGAGAACCTCGGTGTCACCAACAATCTGAGTCAGATCCTGGTTTAGGTGGAGTCCAGAAACTTTTGTCTCACTCATCTCCTCCTCTCTAGGGTCAGGGTTTGGTTCTGGATCTGGTCTGGGTGGGGGGGGTGTCTGCGGTGAATAAGCAGAGGCAGGTGCCAGAGAGTCTAGACGGTGCTGATTGGGGGTCCGGGGCCCCCGGTATGTGATACCTAACCCAGACCCGGCCCGCGTCTCTCTCCCTGTCTCTGATTCCTGACACACACACACACACACACACACACACCCAGCTCAAAGCTCTTCCTGTTTAATGCTAAGTTGGGGGGGGGGCATGAGAGCAGAACTGGTTCAGAGTTTCTACATCTGTTTGACCTTTTGATGATTTCTGTGTGAATAATAACTTTAATGTTGGTGGAGCTCCTCTCTGGGTCAGAGGACTCATGCTGCTGCTGATGAGCTACATGGTAGCCACAGCTGCTCTGGGTCAGAGGACTCACATGCTGCTGCTGATGAGCTACATGGTAGCCACAGCTGCTCTGGGTCAGAGGACTCACATGCTGCTGCTGATGAGCTACATGGTAGCCACAGCTGCTCTGGGTCAGAGGACTCACATGCTGCTGCTGATGAGCTACATGGTAGCCACAGCTGCTCTGGGTCAGAGGACTCATGCTGCTGCTGATGAGCTACATGGTAGCCACAGCTGCTCTGGGTCAGAGGACTCATGCTGCTGCTGATGAGCTACATGGTAGCCACAGCTGCTCTGGGTCAGAGGACTCACATGCTGCTGCTGATGAGCTACATGGTAGCCACAGCTGCTCTGGGTCAGAGGACTCACATGCTGCTGCTGATGATCTACATGGTAGCCACAGCTGCTCTGGGTCAGAGGACTCACATGCTGCTGCTGATGAGCTACATGGTAGCCACAGCTGCTCCGGGACACCGACAGAAGCCGCCGGTCCCTCTGACCAGCAGCAGCAGGCGGTTACGGGGCCTTCTGATTTCAGCTTGTGTTGAACTCCTTCAGTCTTCACCTGTTATTAGTTGTTTGGGTTTGAGTTGGATCAGAACCAGTACCTCACTGGGATGGTTCTGGTAAAAACACAGTTTAGTATCGGACCGGGGCACATGGAAACTTTTTTATGCAGCAGCTCTCAGAAGATCTTCAGCAAAAGGAAGTTTTAAAGGATTCCGGTCCATCAGAACCAGCTGAGGAGCAGGTCTAGATCTGGTCTCTGGACCGGCCCGAGGAGTCAGGTTGGAGATTCTGGAATTAAAGGAGACAGAAACAGGATCTTCTGGATCTGGGAGCCCTTCTGCAGAGTTCTGGACCAGCTGGAGAACATCTAGGAATTTTTGTTAAACATGAAACATGAGAGGAAGTAAAAACCTCAGGGTCAGGTTTTTGTCTCCAGCTGCTCCCAAAGTCGTCTTAATTCTCTCCCCGTTCTGAGCGGAGACACCAAACTGGTACCGGTTCCAGACGGCTCTGGGGTTATTCCAGAGCCGTGAGAGAAAACGGCCTCCTCATCAACGCTGAGAACTTTTCTGTCTTTACGTTTTTTATTATTTTACTTTTTGTTCCTTTAGTTTTTGTAAATGTTCAGGTTTAGGCTGCCGGTGGAGACCAAGTGTCTCAGGCTGATCCTGTGAGGTTCTGGTGTCTACTGATCCATCGACCCGGCTCACAGGCTGAGTGTGGTTCTGTTGACTTAGATGAGATTTGACATTTGGAGCTTTTGATTGGCAGCTGATGAAGATGATGTTTGACTGTGGCGAGCAGAAGATGGCCGCTGAGCTCATCTCGCTCTGCATCAACCTGGCAGCCAGCAGCAGCAACGCTCAGCTCATCTGTGAAGGTCTGAGCTCCTCAGAAACACCTGAGAAAGTCCAAGGTTTTCCTCTCTAACCCTCCTCCTCCACACCTCAGGGAACGGGCTGAAGAGGCTGATGAAGAGGGCCGTGAAGCTGAAGGATGTTCTGGTGATGAAGATGATCAGAAACCTCTCTCAGCACGATGGACCCACCAAGAGCTTGTTTTTGGTCGGTGTTCAGATCTTTAGAATGAAACCCACTGAGTAGATCATCAGGGATTAATGGAGGTTCCTCTGTTCTGGTTTGGGCCTCCTCCTCTTCCTCCTAACAGGACCACGTTGGAGACCTGGCTGCTCAGATCAACCAGGAAGAAGCTGAGGAGTTTGTGATGGAGTGTTTGGGGACTCTGGCCAACCTGACCATCCCAGACCTGGACTGGGATCTGGTGCTGAAGGAGTTCAACCTGCTGCCCTACCTGAAGGACCGACTCCAGCCAGGTGAGTCCCAGGCATGTCTTCTGTCCTGACCCGCATCCTCCTGACCATTCATCAGGCAGGATGGAGAACATTGACGGGTTTGACTCTGACCTTTGAACCCTGAGCGGTTGGAGTTTTTTATGTCATCGTTGTTTTGATCCTTTTTAGATAGTTTAGTTTAAATGAGAAGCTGCTGTCCTCACGCCCGAGTCTCCAGGTCCACTCTGAAGAAGACAAGCTGGACACACAAACTCTGATCAGATTATTGGTTTCTAAATGAAACTCACAGCTGAGATGGTTTCAGAGTTCAGATCAGCGACGATTTATGTAAAGAGTTTAGGAGAAAACGCCTGATCCAGAACCAGCCCACAGGATCACAGGAAGCCGCGGCTGCTTTGGACCTTATCTTAGACCCGACGGGAAGAACCGGAGTTAAATGTTGTTTTCTGGGTTTTCTTCTACCGTCCGGTTGTGTTTTTGTGAGTTCTGACAGCTGTTCGGCTCTTTGTGAGACAGGAAACCGTTTGACTGGTGAGATGGGAAGAAATGAGAGATTCCAGACGGTTTTCCTTTAATTCCGTCAAAACCAGGTTGTTCAGTGGAACCTCCCGTCAGCTCGTCTCAGAACGAGCCTCCGAGGAGCGCTTAAATCAAAACCAACACGTTTAGAGACAAAAGGAGCGGCGGAACATGAGATTAGTTCTCCAGACAAGACTCCGACCTCCAGCAGCTCCGCTGGAACCTTCAGGAAAAATCAGGAATCATCAGGGAACACCAGGACTCATCAGGAAAATCAGGAATCATCAGGAAACACCATGAATCAGGGAAATCAGGAATCATCAGGCAACACCAGGAATCATCAGGGAACACCAGGAATCATCAAGAAAATCAGGAATGATCAGGGAACACCAGGAATCATCAGGGAACACCAGGAATCATCAGGCAACACCAGGAATCATCAGGAAAAATCAGGAATCGTCAGGGAACACCAGGACTCATCAGGAAAATCAGGAATCATCAGGCAACACCAGGAATCATCAGGGAACACCAGGAATCATCAGGCAACACCAGGAATCATCAGGAAAAATCAGGAATCGTCAGGGAACACCGGGAATCATCAGGGGAATCAGGAATCATCAGGCAACACCAGGAATCATCAGGGAAATCAGGAATCATCAGGCAACACCAGGATTCATCAGGAAAAATCAGGAATCGACAGGGAACACCAGGAATCATCAGGGGAATCAGGAATCATCAGGGAACAGCAGGAATCGTCAGGGAACACTGTTGGGGGTTTTCCAGCAGCACTACTCAGCCTGACTGGGATGGATGCGGTTCGGTGTGACAGCCTTTCCAACAGCATGGTTCTTTGTGGTTCCTGACCCGGTCTGGTTGGCAGGGAAACCGGCTGGAGTGAGCTGTGTTAACCCACGCTGTACCGAGCCGTTTTTGGCTGAATGGTGCTGTTGGGAAAAGGGGCTTATGAAGCATCATGGAACATCAGGAACATCACAGGTCTTCAGACGTTTGACTTAGCGGTTCTTCTCCCTGACTCCAGGTTCTGCTGAGGTTGACCTCATCCTGGAGGTGGTGATCATGATCGGTACTGTGTCCATGGATGATTCGTGTGCCTCCATGTTGGCTGAATCAGGGATGATCCCTGCTCTCATCGAGCTTCTGAACGGTAAGATGAACCGAACCCATGGTCCGGTCCCTCTGGGTTTGGGTTTTAGATCCTATTGATCTGCTTCCTAAATTTAGCTTGATGCTTTTCACCTCGTTAACCATAAGTAGATAAAAATATCGGACTGATTCATATTTCATTTCAGATGAACGTTTTTGTTAGACAATGTTGTTGCTTTAGTGCTTTTTATGGAGTTGACCCTTTAAAGGTGTGGTTCACTCGTTTAATCATTAAATCTGCAGGGGTCTCTGGTAGGAATGCCTTGCCAGCCGTACTCGGGGCAAAAAATGCAGGAGATAGGTGGAGGAGACTATTTCAAGTTCAGCCTGCATGAAACACTCAGTGACCCATTAGATTCAGAGAAAATCATATAAACATGGTTTATCAGTGGACCACACATACCATCCCCCCAGTTTGTACTAGTCCTTATATCTGATTGAAATGTGCCTTCACCAAAGGAAACGGAGGAAGCTGTTTTTGGGCCGTATCGTTTTGTAATTGCTCATGAGTTGCCGTGGCCGTGGAGGTGTGGCCAAGTCTTAGCTGCAGTGCTGTGCAGCCACATCTCACGGTACCGGCTAACGTCACAAACCACTTCTGAGCCAATAACGGTGACTGATTCAAATTCAAATGTAGAGCAGACCGGTACAGTAGGTGGCGACACGCGCCCTTTCATGTTGGGCATGTTCCCGGTTAGCTTGTAGCAACACAAATAGTAAACAGACGCTGGCGGGAGTGAAGCAGACGGAATTGAAACATGATATGCACAATGGCTGAAGGAATGGACAACAACGCTGCAGCACAGCTTATCTGGTACATACTGTACAGTTAGATGTTGTTACGCGTGTTACGTTGTGGCGGTGATATTATCAAACGAGCACACTTCCGGAACGCGAGCGTCCACTCAGTTCAGCTCGGCTACCCCGTTGACATGCAGATAACTACCGCATTACCTGGGTGCTTCAGGCCGATTAGAAGAAGTTCACCTTCAGCCAGACTAACGCATTTACATGCATTTAAAAAGCCGACGTGAGTCTTTTTAGGGCAATACTTCGGTTTTCTGATGCGCATGTAAACGCTCTGAGTGTTTACAGTCCAGGGGAGGAGGGATCTGGACTCAGGACTCCCTGGATGGAGAGGAGCAGGGCATGATGATGCCAACTGGCCCCATCCAGCTGTAACGTAGCAGGGCTGAAGCAGCTGAGACAGGAAAGTACATGTGTGAAGCCAAAAACCTCTTTAGGGAAATGACAATAACACATGGTCACAAGCTACAAAAAGTGGATTTACAGTTTTTTATTTTATTTATTAACTTATATTTCAGGAGGATGAACCAATTGAGATGAAACATCTCGTTTTCAATTGGGTCCTCTTAGAGAAAAGATGCAAATAAAAAACCAAGATAACAGAACAATAATTTCCTTTCAAAATAAAATGACAATGTGGCAAAAGTAACACTACCACAACTTAAAAATAAATAAACAAAAGTAAAATAATAGAAAGTAAAACTAGTCAAATATTATAAATTGTGTAATCATATATACAAAAATACTTTCACGTAAATATTCAATAATCACATATTAACAAAGCATACATACAGCTCAACAGACTGGTACAGAGACAAATTATGCAAAAGAGGAATTTAGGCTAAAATGAATTTAAATCAAAATTATGATACAATAATTAATTCAAAAACAAATACAGGAAGGTATTAAATGTTCATAGACCAAGGCTCTAAACTGCAGAAAAGAAGTCGTAGATCTTAAAACAACAGGTAAAAAAAACGCCAGCCTCCCTGACTCCGTTTTAAAACGGGGAATCACAAACGAAGTAAGAGAAGTTCTGCGTGTATTATAATGAGACCAGAAAGGTATTAATAAAGTGGTTAAATAGTAAGGAAAATTAAATAAAAACTGAATGATACAGGACCTTTAATACAAATATTTAATTTTTATGTAAAAACCAATGAAAATAATATTTACACCAGAAACAGTTTATCAGGTAAATAAAGAGTTAAATTTGGTGTTTTTGGCTCATTATGTCAGTCACAGAATAACAGTTATTATTATTAAATATCATATTTAATTTTAAAATAATAACTGACTTTACACTGGGCTGTTGGATCTGATCTGGACTTTAAAGTTGAGGATTTATTTACCTGTGATGGTTTTAATTTCCACCTTTACATTTCTGACATCATCAATCAGAAATATTAGCTTAGTCAGCTTTTTGATCATTTAACCCTTTAACTTCCACACCGACAACAGAATAAACACTTTTTTGCATTTTATTTTGTTCAGTTTGGCCAAAAAGGGTCGAAATTTAATATAAATGAAAAATAATACACTGCAAAAACTGATTTTTATGAAAGTAAAGAAAAATCATTTTTAGTCTAAAAAGAAGAATCTTCTCTAGAAAAATAGCTTCACTCAAAACAAGGTAAATATGATCCAAATGCTCTTGTTTTGAGTAAGATAATGTGCCAGTGGGCTCAGCAAACGTTGCTTGGTTAGAATTCTTAAAACTAGCAGAAGAATCATATTTTAGATTTATTAGCTAGCTTTAAGAATTCTAGCCAAGCAACTGTTGCTGAGCCCACTGGCAGATTGTTTTACTCCAAACAAGAACATTCGGTCCGAACTGTCAGCAAGTATGAAAAAACATCTTTAAACCACAACGTTTGTCTTACCAAAAGAAAAAAGGAATATTAGAAAATTTGGGTCATATCTAAGAACATTTGCCTCATTTTAAGTGATGCTATTTTTCTAGAGAAGAATTGTTTTATTTTTAGACTAAAAATAAGATAAAATGTCTAAAATGAGACTTCTTTTTACTTTCTTAGAAATCAGATTTTGCAGTAGGTTTAACTTCCTAACATCTCAAATTCCTCTGTACTTTTTATTTAGTAGTTATTTTTCTGAAGTAGGATCAGACTAAAGCTGCCAGCTAAACCGCCAACGTGCTGAAAAGTCTTCTGGGTAAAAGCTTCAGCTGGCTAATGGCTCAAAACCAAAACAGTAATATTACAGATTTATTTTGGCTCATCTTTAATTAAACTGAGGATCAGATGGCTGAATGGCCTTCGTTCAGAGAAATAGATATCAGACCAAAACAACCAGAACTTCCATCTAAATCAATCGTTGACGTTAATATTTAGTTATTTGTGTTTCAGCCCAACAGGAAGACGACGAGTTTGTGTGTCAGATCCTTTATGTCTTCTATCAGATGGTTTTCCACAACGCTACACGAGACGTCCTCATCAGAGAGACACGTATCCTTTACTTCACCATCTCTCTCTCATACACACACACCATCACACACACACACACACACACCATCACACACACACCATCAAACACACTCAGAATGAACTTTGAGCATGAAAACAGCTGATTCCAGAGATTCTGGTTGATAGGAGGAAAATGTTTCAAATATTTTGTCTTGAAGCCTAAAGAATCAGATTTAATCCAGAGGGATTAGCGAGTTGTTTCCCTAAATCCAGACATCAGAAGTTCCAGCTTACTTCATCAATCTGATGCACGATAAAAACGCTGCCATCAGAGAAGTCTGCGACAACACGCTGGACACCATCGCTGTGAGTTCTGATAAATGTGTCTGGAAAATGATTCTCACAGGTTTTTCAATAGAACTGAGCCTGCAGCCCTGGGCTGCAGCCCTGGGCCTGCAGCCCATCACTATTCCTGGAGAACCCCTCTACAGCGCAGACCCTAACCCAAAACGCAACACCACCGCAGCCCTGGGCCTGCAGCCCTGGGCCTGCAGCCCTGGGCCTGCAGCCCTGGGCCTGCAGCCCTGGGCCTGCAGCCCTGGGCCTGCAGCCCTGGGCCTGCAGCCCTGGGCCTGCGGTGGTGTTGCGTTTTGGGTTAGGGTCTGGTTAGTTAGGGTCTGCGCTGTAGAGGGGTTCTCCAGGAATAGTGATTCTGATGATTCAGAACCCGGTGGGACCTCACAGTGGAAGGTTCTGATGTCGGATATGAACCAGTGTTAATTTCGTTGATGAAATGTTTTTGGGCTTTTTTCTTGACAAATTAATTTTTGCGAACAAAAACAAAACTAAAACTACTAAAACTAAAATATGGCGAATACTGATCGACATTTTCAGTGACGACAAGGAAAAATTGACAGTAACGAAAGACCAATCAGAAAATGGTAACGATGGGAGGAACGGACAAAAAACAATCAGCGAATGGGACTAGACGATTTAAAAGAACCAGGCAGAGTCTGGAGCCAGCTGCTGTTTGAACAAGCTACCGCTAACAGCTGAACTATTTAGGTCTAAAAGGAGAAAATCTCCACAGCTGGGAGGAAAAGCGTTAAATGTGACCATCTGAGAAGTATTTGTTGGGGTTTCCCTGGTTTCTAAAGGGTTATGATGGTAGCAGTGAGCATGGGGGGTGTCAGGACATGAGGAGAGGCGTGGAACTGAACCGAACGCACGTTGTCGTGCTGCTGCTGCTGCTATGGTCGATGTTATCACTGTTCTAGTGTTCTAGTGGTGTTTGTGTGAAGAAACAACATTCACCTTGATAATTAGTGCAGGTAAAACTAATAAATACACCTGAAAACAAGTCTTACCTTTAGTTTACCCCTTCTGTTATTAGAGTCACACCTTTTCATGTTTTGATGGTATGATGTCATTTCCTGTCACGTTTACTAATATTACTGCATTATACAGATTTGTTTACTTTATTACTGAGAGACACTATTTCAGATTGTCGTGTTTATTTTGGTATTTTCCATTAATTATTGTTATTAAAACCATTATAAATGTAGAGTTTTATTGATCTAAAGTGTGAAATGTGAATTTTTCATATTTGTTTCCAGTAGGTGTAGTTAACATTTCCTTTACAGACGTTAAAATTATTGCATCAAAAGACAAATACATTAATTTTAGTCGACTAAAATCAGACGCAAATTAAAACTAAAGAACTTTAGACTAAAACTAAATTAAAACTTCTTGTCAACATTAACGCTGACCATGATTGATTGACAGGTGTGGTTGGCTGGCCGTCGGTGAGTGATGGTTCACAGACCTCAGATCAGCGTAATGAGCTGCAGATTAGAGCCAGGCGGCGTGGCGGCGCGGCGCGGCGGGACCAGGAAGTGTTTCATTTAAATTATCAGTCAGGCCCATTAAGCTGTGAGCCACATGAAAGGTGGTGGGTAGGTTCTGGAGTGCGTCAGTGGTTCTGAGAACACACACACACACACACAGGATCATGGTTATTCCTGTCCTGAACTGCTCACCTTTGACCTCTGCTGCTCGTCTATGAACACGGGCTCCAGGAGGATCCAAACGGGTCCAAGTCCTGCTTCAGGTTCTGGAGAAAAGCTCCTAAAGCATCTGGTCCTCCTGCAGAGACGGTGACTGGTTTTACTCACTCATGAGCGTCGGCGCCGAGTCGGGTTCTGATCCGTTTCACGGGTACAAAGTGGATTTAAACTTATTTAAACATTAATCCTGTCTTTGTCCCGAGCTAGCTTTAGCATCAGACAGCTAGCTCTGCTGCTAGCCTCCCGAATCTAAATTGGTCCAAAGTTCTCATTTATGAAAGTTAGTCAGGTTCTGATTAACTGCTCACAAGGTTCTACAGCACTAGTCTGGTCTGGGACCGGCCCGGTGGGACTATCTACTAATCTCTTTCTCCCTCCTGAGGTTGTCCTTGGAGCCATCTCCAACAGGGAACATCTCAGTGATCACAACCTTTCTACAAAACATCCTTTCAACGTCAGGTGGGAAAGCGGGTCGGATCTTTCCCGCCAGCTGGTCCAGAATCCTTTGATGGGATCACGTTCATGGTTTCTGGCTTCAGAGTCCAGATGTTCAGGTGGACCGGATCAGCAGCTGTTGGGTTGTTTGTCTTCAGGAACACGATGAGGAATGGTGCAAGAAGATCCAGACGGAGAGGTTCCGCTGGTACCACAGCCAGTGGCTGGAGATGGTGGAGAACCGGCAGCTGGATGAGGCAGCAGAACCTTTCCTGTACAGAGACATTCTGGAGAGGCCCGGCTTGTTCTACAGCGCAGGTACTGAGAGGGTCCAAACAGGTCTTACTGAACCAGATGATTTGTTCAAATGTGAGATTATCTCCAAATATGTCCAGATGGGATCATCCCAACCGATGGAACCATCAGTCCAGACTTCTACTCCCACTTCCAGAACGACGATGTGGAAGGAACGGGATACCTGAGCAGGTGAGCAGTTTCCCTCTTTGGTTCTGGTTCTTCTTGGTTCTGAGGGTGGGAACGTCTGACCCAGCTGTGAATCCCTAATCCCAGTCAGACTGAAGCTCTGATAGGAAAACTGGCTGTTTACCTTCATCTCATCAATCCGGACTGTTGTTTCTGAGCCAGACCCGGTGTTGGTCCTGGTTTGAGGTCCGGTCCAGGCCCTGATTGGGGCCCAGTTTGAGTCGTCTCCGACTCCTTGTTCTTTCCCATACGTCCTCCGTGTTTTGCTCTGTTGCTCCCATGCTCCAGCATTCCCAATCCAGCTCCAGCATTCCGATGTGAAACCCAAAACTGGAGCCCGTACTGTTATCACCGGGTTCCCTCCGAGTCCGTTTGCCATTAACCCGATCTGCTGCGGAGATGATGGAGGGATGGAGATTTAATCCAGAGGAATTTGTTGGACATTCCTTTGCATGAGACAAAACTTGTGGTTGGATTATTTTTGTTTTCCAGCATCACCTGCAGGAATATCGTTTGGTGCCGTCCAGCAGCTGACGGTGACTCTGGATCCACGTCAGGATCTAAAGAGAGGACCCACTCTTCACCTCCGTGGTGTTTTTGTTCTCTCTCTTCCCGTCTGTGTCTCTGAC
>SSNS01000387.1:59682-62182 GCA_006937985.1 Aphyosemion australe
AACCAAAACAGTAATATTACAGATTTATTTTGGCTCATCTTTAATTAAACTGAGGATCAGATGGCTGAATGGCCTTCGTTCAGAGAAATAGATATCAGACCAAAACAACCAGAACTTCCATCTAAATCAATCGTTGACGTTAATATTTAGTTATTTGTGTTTCAGCCCAACAGGAAGACGACGAGTTTGTGTGTCAGATCCTTTATGTCTTCTATCAGATGGTTTTCCACAACGCTACACGAGACGTCCTCATCAGAGAGACACGTATCCTTTACTTCACCATCTCTCTCTCATACACACACACCATCACACACACACACACACACACCATCACACACACACCATCAAACACACTCAGAATGAACTTTGAGCATGAAAACAGCTGATTCCAGAGATTCTGGTTGATAGGAGGAAAATGTTTCAAATATTTTGTCTTGAAGCCTAAAGAATCAGATTTAATCCAGAGGGATTAGCGAGTTGTTTCCCTAAATCCAGACATCAGAAGTTCCAGCTTACTTCATCAATCTGATGCACGATAAAAACGCTGCCATCAGAGAAGTCTGCGACAACACGCTGGACACCATCGCTGTGAGTTCTGATAAATGTGTCTGGAAAATGATTCTCACAGGTTTTTCAATAGAACTGAGCCTGCAGCCCTGGGCTGCAGCCCTGGGCCTGCAGCCCATCACTATTCCTGGAGAACCCCTCTACAGCGCAGACCCTAACCCAAAACGCAACACCACCGCAGCCCTGGGCCTGCAGCCCTGGGCCTGCAGCCCTGGGCCTGCAGCCCTGGGCCTGCAGCCCTGGGCCTGCAGCCCTGGGCCTGCAGCCCTGGGCCTGCAGCCCTGGGCCTGCGGTGGTGTTGCGTTTTGGGTTAGGGTCTGGTTAGTTAGGGTCTGCGCTGTAGAGGGGTTCTCCAGGAATAGTGATTCTGATGATTCAGAACCCGGTGGGACCTCACAGTGGAAGGTTCTGATGTCGGATATGAACCAGTGTTAATTTCGTTGATGAAATGTTTTTGGGCTTTTTTCTTGACAAATTAATTTTTGCGAACAAAAACAAAACTAAAACTACTAAAACTAAAATATGGCGAATACTGATCGACATTTTCAGTGACGACAAGGAAAAATTGACAGTAACGAAAGACCAATCAGAAAATGGTAACGATGGGAGGAACGGACAAAAAACAATCAGCGAATGGGACTAGACGATTTAAAAGAACCAGGCAGAGTCTGGAGCCAGCTGCTGTTTGAACAAGCTACCGCTAACAGCTGAACTATTTAGGTCTAAAAGGAGAAAATCTCCACAGCTGGGAGGAAAAGCGTTAAATGTGACCATCTGAGAAGTATTTGTTGGGGTTTCCCTGGTTTCTAAAGGGTTATGATGGTAGCAGTGAGCATGGGGGGTGTCAGGACATGAGGAGAGGCGTGGAACTGAACCGAACGCACGTTGTCGTGCTGCTGCTGCTGCTATGGTCGATGTTATCACTGTTCTAGTGTTCTAGTGGTGTTTGTGTGAAGAAACAACATTCACCTTGATAATTAGTGCAGGTAAAACTAATAAATACACCTGAAAACAAGTCTTACCTTTAGTTTACCCCTTCTGTTATTAGAGTCACACCTTTTCATGTTTTGATGGTATGATGTCATTTCCTGTCACGTTTACTAATATTACTGCATTATACAGATTTGTTTACTTTATTACTGAGAGACACTATTTCAGATTGTCGTGTTTATTTTGGTATTTTCCATTAATTATTGTTATTAAAACCATTATAAATGTAGAGTTTTATTGATCTAAAGTGTGAAATGTGAATTTTTCATATTTGTTTCCAGTAGGTGTAGTTAACATTTCCTTTACAGACGTTAAAATTATTGCATCAAAAGACAAATACATTAATTTTAGTCGACTAAAATCAGACGCAAATTAAAACTAAAGAACTTTAGACTAAAACTAAATTAAAACTTCTTGTCAACATTAACGCTGACCATGATTGATTGACAGGTGTGGTTGGCTGGCCGTCGGTGAGTGATGGTTCACAGACCTCAGATCAGCGTAATGAGCTGCAGATTAGAGCCAGGCGGCGTGGCGGCGCGGCGCGGCGGGACCAGGAAGTGTTTCATTTAAATTATCAGTCAGGCCCATTAAGCTGTGAGCCACATGAAAGGTGGTGGGTAGGTTCTGGAGTGCGTCAGTGGTTCTGAGAACACACACACACACACACAGGATCATGGTTATTCCTGTCCTGAACTGCTCACCTTTGACCTCTGCTGCTCGTCTATGAACACGGGCTCCAGGAGGATCCAAACGGGTCCAAGTCCTGCTTCAGGTTCTGGAGAAAAGCTCCTAAAGCATCTGGTCCTCCTGCAGAGACGGTGACTGGTTTTACTCACTCATGAGCGTCGGCGCCGAGTCGGGTTCTGATCCGTTTCACGGGTACAAAGTGGATTTAAACTTATTTAAACATTAATCCTGTCTTTGTCCCGAGCTAGCTTTA
>SSNS01000387.1:67182-82182 GCA_006937985.1 Aphyosemion australe
GACCGACCCGTTGGCGTGTACGGTTTCCACCTCGATGACACCCCCGCCTCCCGGTAAACCGGAAACTCACGAGATCCTAACGTCCAGATCTTTATCCGGGGAGGAGCGTTACCCTCAGTCCTGTCTTTTGTTTGTTTATTACCTAAAACTCAGTTAGTCTGGTTTCTTTCTGCTGGGATAAAAAAGTGAATTTACCAGATTTTTAGTCTTTATTTAAACATTTCATGTTTCACACATCCAGAACATTAAATGTTCGAGTGATTCTCAGATCTAAAGTTTTCTGTTTTGTTCTATTTTCTCCTTTCTGTTGATCATAAAACATGGAGAAGGTTTCAGAGTCTGAAGCTAAATAAACCAACGTTTAATCCAGGCAGCAGGAAGTGAAGGACGTTTAAATGTTTTCTGAACCAAAACCATCAGAATCCATAAAAATGATTCACGTTGTATTCATTTAATCTGTGTGATCGTATTGTTGTCGTTGTTCTAATAAAAGCTGAAACTTTCACACACAGCCTCCTACTGAGCGTGTCTGAACCGGACCCGTTTCCACGGTAACGGCTCCATCGAGATGTCCGGGGCTACATCAGGTACTTAGTTTTTAGGCACTCTGAGGAAAACAATTAGGTCTGGCGATTTTAAATCAGATCAAAATGATATTTGGTTTAACACAAAGACTGGAACCTAAAATATCTCCTCACCACCACGATCAGAGCCTCAGACTTGTTTTGGACACAACTTTATTACTGTAAAAAACCTGATAAACATTTCATGTCTTCAATCTCCTCAAACTCTTCAGCAGCATGTTGTTTTTTTAACGTTTAAACAGATTTCTGTCATCTTTAACGATCAGGATTACGGATGCAGCGTTAATCTGAGTTCAGTTTGGTTTATAATCTTCTTATTTGAACACAATCAGTTTTACTGACATGAGTAGTTTAAACGAGCTTTCAGAAAAACATAATTTGGAAACTCCTGTGGGATAATCTGGAATATCCCTGAGGATTAATCAGATTTTATAGCAGTTTAAAAATATAAAATTTTAAAATACAAAAACAAGACACAGAGAAACCTTTTGCTTTTTTGTGTTTTTGGTGAAAATGCTACGAAGGTGTGAAAACTAACAAAGAAATACATAAACATTCGTAGTTGAGTAAGAACTGCCCGAGTACGGCGCCCTGCGGAGCTCCAGAACCTGACTGGATTCAGTCTCTTTATTAATTGTTACAGAAGGTCCTGGGTAAAACTTTACTGAGTAAAATAGAAAATAAAAGATGTTTTTATTTTACTCCTGCAGCAGGAACACACAACTTCCTTCAATCCTTCAAAATAAGAGCCTCAATCACACACCTGTATCTACCCTAACATGGTTCTTCAGAAGAACTCAAACTAGTTTTGGTTGGATGGATGAACTCAGAGTGAACCAAGAAGATGATTTGTTTGCAGGTAAAATAATTTCTTTGTTATAAAAGTCGGTTCCTATAGTTCACACAAAGCATCATGGGTATTTTTGGTCTTTAGGCTTTTTTAATCCTCAACATTGTTTTTTATTTACAGTAAAACCTAAATCAAAGAAAACTATTTGAACTTAATTTTTGACTTTTTCTGTAAATATTTTTGTTTTTCTCCGAACTGAGAAGCTCAAACGTTCCTGAGTTTTCCCCTCGGAGCGGCCCCGACACATTAAAGGCCGGTTTTTGGGGTTAACGCTGTGCGGGACTGCAGCTCTACAGCGCCACAGTCAGGACGGATCCGTTTGTTTGTTCTGCGCTAAAATGCATCCGGTCTTCATGCTAGGATGAAATTTTAATCCATCAGAGCTGAAACCTTTAAAAACCCTCCTACCGCTCGGGTCAGCTGGGCGGTGACTCGTTAGTTTAAATGATTGGTATAAATAAGTTACTATAACTTCATGCATATGTGTTTAAAAGTCTCTATGGATGAGCTACTGTTGGGTTCTGGTTCTGATCCCCCCCTAATCTTCTTTGGGGTAGTGCTGCACCAGCTCCTCCACCTCGATCACCTCCGTCACCAGGTTCCGGATCTCTGTGACACAGTCTGGGGCTCGGGTCTCAGGACTGGAGGACATCTCCTGGGGAGGGGTCGATGCAGGGTTGTGCCTGTCGGCTCCAGCCTCCGTCTGGGACCCTTTGCCTTCAGCCGAGTCCTCTGAGCTCTCAGGAGTTGGAACGACCTCTGAGACTTCAGAGACGTCACCTGTGGACCCCAGCTCCGAGGGGGGGGATTCACTCCCCACCGACACATCCAGAGAGTTTGGGTCTGAAGCCGTAACGGATCCAGTCTCCTCCTGCTTTGGTGTGAGGTCTTCTGCCTCCTCACCACCAGAGGGCACCTCTGAGCTGTTGCTCTGCAGCGTTTCCTCACACCTGGATCCCTCAGCTGGAGGTTTAGCGGGTTCTCCTGTCTGATCCAGGTCCTCCGTCTGATCTGCTTCAGACTTTATCCTTCCTACTTGTGGCTCTTTGGTGTCCTGGGTCCCCGGCTCAGCAGCTGTCTCTGTTTGGACCAAGATCTGCTCGTCCTGGACCAGGCTCTGTGGAGCTGTGCTGTCCTGGTTCTCAGGCGGAAGGTTTGTTTTAGTTTCTGGTTCCTTCACAGTTTGGATTTTTTGTTCTTTGGTTGCTGATAGCTCCGCCCACTGACTGGCTCTGGTTGTGGAGGTCTCTTCCTCTTTTGCTTCCACCCTTTCTAGCGGTGTGACCGTCTCAGTCACATCAGAGGATACGTTCCTCTGAAGACTCCATGGAGGGAGACCATTGACCACCAGAGGAGACAGGGGCAGGGCTTCGGACTTGGGCCTAATGGGGGAGGTCATGGTGAGGGCGGGGCTGTTGGGGGTGGAGCCGGGTGGAGAGGAGAGGCTGGAGCGGCTGCTGTCGGTGAACAGGTTGTGTTTGTGGAGGCTGGCCGCCTCCTTCACCACTGCAGGAGGAAACAGCAAGGATTAGGTTAGATTATATTAGATTAGGTTAGGTTAGGTTATGTTAGGTTAGGTTAGATTAGGTTATGTTAGGTTAGATTATACTAGATTATGTTAGGTTAGGTTAGATTAGGTTAGATTATGTTAGATTAGGTTAGATTAGGTTATGTTAGGTTAGATTATACTAGATTATGTTAGGTTAGGTTAGATTATGTTATGTTAGGTTAGATTATACTAGATTATGTTAGGTTAGGTTAGATTATGTTAGGTTAGATTATACTAGATTAGGTTAGATTAGGTTATGTTAGGTTAGATTATACTAGATTATGTTAGGTTAGGTTAGATTATGTCAGGTTAGATTAATCAGCTCCAGTGGCCTAGTGGTAGAGTGTCCGCCCCGGGACTGGGATATCAGGGTTCGATTCCCGGTCGGGTCATACCAAAGACTTTGAAAAAATGGGACCCAATGCCTCCTCGCTTGACACTCAGCACTAAGGGGTTGGATTGGGGGTTAAACCACCAAATAGTTCCCGAGCGCAGCCACAGCTGCAGCTCACCGCTCCCCACCATGGGGATGGGTCAAATGCGGAGATGTAATTTCACCAGTGTGTGATGATGACTTGGGACTTTAACTTTATGTTAGATTATACTAGATTATGTTAGGTTAGATTATGTTAGGTTAGGTTAGATTATGTTAGATTATATAAATTATGTTAGGTTAGATTAGACTAGATTAGGTTAGATTATATAAGATTAGGTTAGGTTATGTTAGATTAGATTATGTTAGGTTACGTTAGATTATATTAGATTAGGTTAGGTTAGATTATGTTAGATTAGGTTAGGTTAGATTATGTTAGATTAGGTTAGGTTAGATTATATTAGATTAGGTTAGGTTAGATTATGTTAGTTTAGGTTAGATTATATTAGATTATGTTAGGTTAGGTTAGATTATGTTAGATTATATTAGATTAGGTTAGATTATATTAGATTATGTTAGGTTAGGTTAGATTATGTTAGATTAGGTTAGGTTAGATTATGTTAGATTAGGTTAGGTTAGATTATGTTAGATTAGGTTAGGTTAGATTATATTAGATTAGGTTAGGTTAGGTTAGATTATGTTAGATTAGGTTAGATTATATTAGATTATGTTAGATTATATTAGATTATATTAGATTATGTTAGGTTAGATTAGATTAGATTAGATTAGGTGTTAGTCATCTGGATATCTTTTACCTTTAGAGACATCCTTGTCCAGGATCTCCAGGAGGGTGTTTTCATAAACGTTCTCAACATGGATGAAGTTGGAATATTCAGCGAAGATGTTCTGTTCAAGAGTCTGAAGCTCCTGTCAGAAGATCAGAAACTCAGAGTTCCTCAGCGTGTGTGTGTGTGTGTGTGTGTGTGTGTGTGTGTGTGTGTGTGTGTGTGTGTGTGTGTGTGTGTGTGTGTGTGTGTGTGTGTGTGTGTTCTCACGGTTTTGCAGATGGGACTCAGGTTGTTCTTGATGAAGGGCAGTGTGATGGAGACCAGCGCGTCCTGGAAGATCCTCTTCCTCACCGTGCTGCTGTCGTAGTCGTACTGCTGCAGGAGGAAGAGGTCAAAGGTCATTCAGCTCAGCGGAGCATCAACACACATCCAGGTTTTAGACGTCAGTTCTGTTGTTAGGGGAGTGATGTTTGTGTGAACAGCTGATCTCCCACAGGACCACGAGGCCTTCAGGCTCCGAGCTGAACTGTAGGAAATCTGAGTTTCACTAAAAGACAGAAACCGTTGTAGACATCCCATAATCTCAGAGCTTAACTGAACCCACTCGTGAGATTCTGAAACACGCTTCATGTGAAACAGAAACGGACCTTCAGCACTCGATGTTTGGCCTTTTCAATAACGGAACCGGCGTTCTCGGGTTGGTCCTCGATGATTTTACAGAGCAGCAGCTGGAAGGTGTAGGCGGCGTTCTCCATCAGCTGAAACAAAAGCACACCTTTAAATTAGCAGAACAAATCCAGAAGGAGCCGGCCCGGCACTAGGATGGACCCAGGACCTGCTCCTGTCTGGGCAGAACCGACCCGTTTCCCGCTCTACCTGCTGCAGGTCGATCTGGGCGCTGTGGACCACTCTGGTGATGTTGAAGAAGCCAAATCTTTCCTGCAGGTGCTGAAGTTTGTCCTGCAGGGATCCAATGTTCTGGTAGCAGTTCAGCAGGCTGGGTCTCGCCATGTTGGCCAGAACCTGAGACGGAGACGAGCAGAACATGAGCTTAGGAGAGGCCGAGGTTCTAACGGGTCCGCAGACTCGGGAGGTTCAGGGCATGTGGGTTGTGAGAGGAACCGACCTTCTTCAGCTCCTCGTACTCGGCTCCCTGCAGCACGTCCTGAGAGACCCGGTCCATCGTGGTTTCACTCAGCTGTCGGCCCTCCAGAAACCCAGAGCTGATGGGTTCCATCATCTCCTCCAGAACCGAGCCCAGGTATGGCTGAACGGACTCAGAGCACAGCCTCTCCGCGGGCTCGGACACTTTAGCTGAGACAACAAACAACCCGTCAGAACCGAACCTTCTGCTTGGCTTCGGGCCTCAGACGGCTCAGCATCGGTACCTCGGATCTTCTCCTCCAGCTGTCGTCTGGTGTTGATGATCTGGTCCATGTCAGAGTGGATCAGAACCTCCTGCTGCTGGACCGAAGTCCTGCAGGACTCCTTCAGCACCGACAGGCCGTGCAGCAGATGCTCCTGGACCAGGATGTAGGCCGCCTCCATCGTCTGAAGTCAATCAGAACCACATCAGAAGTTTGTCTAAAGCAGAACCACCTGCAGCAGAACCGGATCAGAACTCACAGCAAACCAAACTCTCTTCCTTTCGGTTCTCCGGGCTTTGAGGCGAGGCAGCAGGTCTGTCTGCAGCGTCGGCAGCAGCTTCTCCATCACCAGGTTGGACATCACCTGAACACAGATCCTCAGATTTGAGCTTCAGGTGCGTTAATTCACAGAACCATTCAGCCCAAAGAATAGAAACAAGATCTAAAAGGTTCAATTAACACTTCATCTGGATTTTATAAAACTGGAGCCTGTTTATCTCTGGTGACCTGAAATGACCTCCGTTAAAGATGTGCTGCAGGAGAGGGTTCAGGTCTCTAAAGTACAAACAGTCATGTGTGACTCCACAGGTGTGGCTGCGTGTCCTCATTCCTGCCATTACTCAGCTGTGTGTGTGTGTGTGTGCGTGTGTGTGTGCGTGCGTGCGTGCGTGTGTGTGTGTGTGTGTGTGTGTGTGTGTGTGTGTGTGTGCGTGTGTGTGTGTGTGCGTGTGTGTGTGTGTGTGTGTGAACAACAGGAAGTGTGCGAGCAGCATTAGGGAGATGAGATCAGTTTCCTGCAGCGAGCCGAACTTCCTCAAACGGCCACATAATTGGGAACAAATAACACAAAGGAACGGCACAATGGAGCGTTTGTGGAGTGGACGTGTGGGAGAATTCCTGCAGGGATCCAGGAAAAACCAGCAGGAAGGACCAGGAGCAGCTGGGAGACGAGTCTGAGGCTCCTGTCCTCCTGATTCAGGCTCATTCAGATTGTTTTACTTCTCAAAGGCGAATTCATCTGTTGTTAAAATTATCTTCTAACTGAACAGTTTCCAGTGAATACCTGGAGGTCTGGTGAGCCACATGGTCATCTTATGATAAGTGACCCACACCTGTGTAGCACCTTTCAGAGTCAGAGGACTCCAAAGCTCTTTACACTACAGTGAATCATTCATCCATTCACATGCTGGTGGTGATGAGCTACATGTAGCTACAGCTGCCCTGGGGCGCACTGACAGAGGAGAGGCTGCCGAGCGCAGACGCCACCAGTCCCTCCGACCACCACCAGCAGGCAGGGAGGGTTAAGTGTCTTGCCCAAGGACACAACAGCAGCATTCTCTGCCAGGGGCCAGGATAGACTCTACAACCCTCTGATTACTGGACGACCTGCTCTACCTCCTGAGCTGCTGCTGCCCTGTTATTCAACTTTGGGTTTTAGGTTTTATAGGTTCAACTTTTGTTAAAATGAGAAGTGGCTGGTTAGGGTCACCGTGGTAACCACTGTCTCATCAGGGTCACCATGGTAACCACTGTGTCTCATCAGGGTCACCGTGGTAAACACTGTGTCTCATCAGGGTCACCGTGGTAACCACTGTGTCCCTGAAACTAACCCTCCCTGCAGATTTCTTTTTCCTCTCAGCAGAACTACAGAATTCCACCTTAAGCTGTTACTTAAGGACCAGAGTCTGCAGATCCAGGACTGATGGGGTCTAACGGGACTGTTGGGCCTCCATGGTCCAAACCAGCTAAATCAGTTCTACCTGGTTCTGATGATGAGGGTTTGGGTTTCAGACCTCACCACAGCTCCAGTAAACATCAGATCTTCAGATGGAGACGTACCCTGACATCACTTCCTATCAGCATGTCCCACGACTCGTATTTGCCTTTGTCCTGTCGGTAGAGCTGGACGGCTTTGAGGAAGGCCTGGACTTCACACGTCCTCTTCTTCAGGAAGTCTGATGGACAGAGGAGAGGAAGAGGAGTCAGAGGAAGAACGGCCGTGGGATTTAACACCTTAGCAGTGCTCGCTACATCCATGTGAATAAAAGCTTTCTCCTTGACCTTCCAAGGTGCCGAGGCGAGCCTGTTGCCATAGAAACCGATATGAAAGTAGTTCAGCTGATGCTGCGAAGCCAAAATATAGAAGATGGAACACCACCTCAGTGATGGATGAAACAAAAATGTGGAGAAGCTGTTGGTGAAACTGAAACAGGTCAGACTCTAAAATCCTGCAGAGGAACCGAAGCAGAGCTTCAAAGCTCAGGATTCAGTGTCACCAACGTCCTGAAACGGGCGTCCAGACGTGCAACCATCAGATGCTAAAGTGGTGCTTCACTGAAAAACATTTTTAATGATTATTTCTGATTATAATCGGCTGCACCGGAGCTTTTTTTCCCCAGACTTACAATGCATTCATTCCTAGAGACCGCTGCAGATGTATTCAAATAAGAGTGAAGGACCTCTTTCAACCATCTCAGCTGTTTTACAGAAGCAGCTGCAGGCTGACGAGTAACCAGGATGTTTGACTTTGGGTTCTTTTAGGATCAGGTGAGAAATCCTTGGAAAGCTGCTGGGATCCTTCATCTGTTGGTTTGTTTCTGATTTCAGTGAAACTTCTGAGGAACGTTTCATTAACGTTTACGCCGGCTCCGCCTCCTCCACTCAGTGGAACCACAGAACCTTTCTGAAAAGGTCACATCAGCAAAAACGATTCCTTCACAGGAACAAACCCACCTTGGTTCTGGTGCCTGATGCAGTCGGACAGGATGGAGATGAAGGCGGCCTGCTTCTCCTCCTGCCTGAAGCAGAAGTACGAATCCATCCTGTAGGGCAGACGCAGGTAGACCGGGAACGGTCCCGGCATTCCCGACACAGGAGGCGCAAAGTCCTCCTTCACACCTGAAACAGGAGAACTCTGAATGACCATTAGAATAAATGACTGGTGTTCAGGTGTTAATCTGATCTAATCTGGATTAAACGTGATTAAACATGGGCCAAAGCCGCCTCCACCTCCTGAGGAGGCTGAGGTCTTCAGAGTTAATTCCCATCTGCTAAACTCTTTTTATCGCTCTAATCTTAAAAGGCACAAACAAACCTTACTTTGCTTAAATATGACAAAAACAAAAGAGAGACCACAGCGTTTGGATGCAGGTCATTCCCACCCCCGCTGCTGTCTCTCTTACTTACATTGTTGTAATTAACACAACTTCTGATTGATCATAACTTCCAGTTTTAGTATTTTTTTTTGCTTCTGCTTGATTTTTACTTCTGTTGTAGGTTTTGTTGTGTTGTGATTTTAGTATTTTGCTGAACCTTCTGGGGCACCAGAAAAAACCTAAACGCCTAAATGTGTTGTTCCTTAAACTTCTTAAGACCTCAAAGAAGTTTAATTGCTTACATTTTGCACTAAGTGATGCCCCAACATGAAGACTTTAGCACAGCTAACCCCGACAGGACCAGAACGCCCGTCTGTCTCTGAGAAATCAGCAGCTGAAGGCGTTTTAGTCTGCAATCTTTGAGATGAGAGGAACAGACGATGTTCTGCAGAACTTACAGAAAAACAACCAACCTCACCTGTGGAACTAAAAGTTTGGAAAATCTCCAAGATTCATGGAGCTCATGGTGATGCTCTGTTTGGAAATAACGTGTTTAGAGCTTCTCGTTCATCAAATTTAGATAAAATGTTGTTGCTCCAGATTGATACCAGAATAAAAGCTGCTGGATCTGTGGATTTAATCTGCACGTTTAAACACCATCAACCAGACTGAAAGGATGGGATGTAAAACAGAAGAGGAGAGGACCGAGGACTCATCCCTGTGGCACACCACGGCCCAGCTGAGCCTCTGAAAAGGTAAAGTTGTTCAGATTATCAGACAAAAAGTTCTGTTGGTGATGTTTGGGTGGAGTAAACTAAAAACGTACTCACTGACTCCGCCCCAGAACTCTAAACGATTAGGAAAGATGCTCTAAAACAAAAAATCTGGATCTGAACTCACTGCTGTCTCCAGGAAAGCATTTGTCCACCATGGCCATGTAACTGTCTTCTGCAGTCAGAACAGTGCCCCCTGTAGGCAGCAGCTTGTGGCGTGGAGGAACACCTTTAACAAAAGACTGAAAGCAGAAGAAGAAGAGGTTTAATGATCAGCGAACGTCTCATTCTGATAAATACCGATCCGGGTTCACGTTTACCTCCAGGCTCTCGTGACACTCCAGGCAGTAGTTGGCTCTCACCACCATGTACCGCTCCCGCCACTTCCTGGTGTCGTCGAAGTAATGGATGCCCTCCTCATACAGAACTTCACCCTCCTCAGGAGGTCCCTGGAGATAACAAGCAGTGAGTTTACAAGGAGGTGCGTTCAAGGGAACAAAAAGTGGCAGAAAAATGTTTTTGTCCCCTTTAAAGTCTAAGGTTTTACAGGTCAGAGCATCTGGTCCTGAGCAGGAGAAACCCAGTCCCAGCAGGTCCACCTCGAGCTCAGAGGTTGACACTCAGAGATCTAATGTGAGCTCCATCTCAGGCCTCATTATCTGGTTAAAGGTTAAAGGTCATGGTAGGACAACTAGAAAAGGTCTGAATTGTTTGTACACAGGAGAAAGTGGAGATGGTTACCCATAATGCAAATCAGCACCAACAGCTGAGTCCACCATGAAGTCCTCTAGATACCAAAGTGTTCTAGAGTCTGATGTTTCATCATTGGTCAGAAGATTGGGCCGAACCGGGTCATGGAACAGAACCATGATCCAGCAGAAGCAGAGTCCAGAGCAGAACCTGGAGGCACCTTCAGAAGGTCCGACCTAATGGCTCCATTAATGAGAGCTTTTAACTTTCTGTTCATCATTTATTTATTGGTTCAGACTGAGCTGATGTTCCTGTTTCCCAGCAGCCCTTTCACCTTTTAGAGGAAGTGTTTTCCATTTCATCCCATCAGACTCGACTTTTCCACGTTAGGAGCCGACGGCCCTCCGGGTGAGCCTCGGAAAGCTGCTGAAGTCTCCTAGTAAAGAGTCTTTCTTCCAGAACGACAGAAGGAGCGTTAAACGTGGACAACACCACGATAAATCTGGTCATGTGGTCAGTAGCAGCTACGCTGGGGGAGGAGACATTCTGTGGTGACGTCATATATGACACGTCTGATTTTTACTCATTTAATTCACCAATTTTTACAATCTCAAAGTACGTGACAGATGAAACACAGTTTCTTGTCATTTAAATTGAAGTACAACTTGTGTGTGATTAAGAGCGTAAGGCAGAGCGGGTTAGAGAATAGCTGCAATGGCCTCGTTCAGGGAGCCATGAGCCGACCGGAGGGGGAGGAGCCGGGGGCTCCCTATTCTCATAGACATGTATATAAACAGGCTCACCCATGCTGTTCGCCAATGGAGTGTGATGTAGCAAAGTGGCGGCCATCTTACTTCGGACAGCTGCCCCCTTTCATAACATTGGTGTCAATGGTGCATGAACTACCTAAATAACTCTAACTTGCTCAATTTTCAACCGATTTTCAAACAGTTTGATTTGTTTTAAACGCCAGAGATGTGGCTGTGAAATATGACGGATTCGGCCCGTTAATTAAAAAGTGTGCAAGTGTGTCCTATCAAGCCTATGTGTCATAAGGTTTGTAATAATGCAACCCGCTTTTAAATCCGTTAATATTTCATGGAGTTAAGAGTGTTTTTGTTTAAGTTGTTCACTCACCTTCCATCTGCTACCATTGAGAACGGAACGTAAGCTGTCCGAGGTAAGATGGCCGCCGCTCATTTACGCCCTCGACTCCCGCCTTTGCCATCTACCAGTGTTTACATGCATATCTATGCCTATTCTGGCCCCAGAGGGCGGTGGGGGTCTGAGTGACATTTCATTAACCCTGAAGGGTCATTTTAGCACAAACTGGCTCAAGAACATGATTTAAACACATGAAAAAGTTACAAAGTATCCCTTTAAGGGCTTTAAGCTGTTTACCTTCTGTTTGAGCAGCTGTGTGATCTTCGGTTTGTTCTGCTCCAGTTCATCTTCCACCTGAGAGACACGAGCCACGGAGAACTGCTTCCTGTAGTACGGACTGAACTCCTTCAGCTCCTCCTCTGCTTGGTCTGCACAAACACACGGAGGAGACAAAATTCAACCTAAATAGCATCTTTGAGTCCTGACAAACCGAGGTGATGCTGAACGTTGCAGGAGTTAAAACAAGAGACTCGTTCAGTTTGGTTCCTGTTCAACTACGACATCAGAGACTAACATTCTCCTCAGCTACCTGTGATCGTTTAACCTTCACCTGAAAAATCTCTTTCCAAAGCGGGAAAACATGGCCTACTGTATGGGGCGCTGACGGTAAACTAACATTTCCCTACTAATTGCACAGTTAAAATAAAATATTTTAATCAGTCTTAATACAGAAAATTGTAAATAATTTTATTTTAATTTAAAAATTAAAAGTTTAATTTAAATATTTAGAGTCCGTTCTAAATGTGAGTTACATAAACTTGAGTGTAAATATTTTAGATTTGCATGAAGTAAAATAAAAATATTTAGAATTAAATTTAAAAATAATACATTTTTATAAAGAAATATTTAGAATATAGAGTAAAAATAGATTTAAAAAATATAAGTGTTTTTAAATATACAAAGGAAATCTAAATATTTAGACTCCGTTCTAAATGTGTGAGTTACATAAACTTGAGTGTAAATATTTTAGATAGAATAGAATAGACTATTGATCCCACAGTGGGGAAATTCACTTGTCACAGCAGCACCAGCACTTAAAGGGTAATTAGAAGAAAGATTTGCATGAAATAAAATAAAAATATTTAAAATTAAATTTAAAAATAATACATTTTTATAAAAAATATTTAGAATATAGAGTAAAAATAGATTTTAAAAAAATAAGTGTTTTTAAATATACAAAGGAAATCTAAATATTTAGAATCCATTCTAAATATATAAAATTCTAAATATGCATGCAGTTTGATCTAAATATTTAGAATATTTTTTTAAATTAGGTTGAAAAGATACATTTGGATTTAAGTCTAAATATACAGAATCACAGTCCTGTCTGGATTCCTCCTCGTTTATAAATGTTCCATGGTTGAACCTTGGTTAGCATCAAAGGGACTCCAAGATGTTAGACAGGAAAGCTCTTTAACCCGCTTTTATTTTGGTAGGCTACTGTCATTTTATAGTATTTTTAACTTAGTTTAAAATCATAAAAATTCCATTCAGATTTATATGTTTAGACTTTATTCTAAATATCTAGATTTAAATCTGTAATTTAAAATAGTTTTTATTGGATTAATGCTCAAACATTTAAATAAAACACAATTTTTTCCTGAATAAATGTGGTGAAAAGTTAAATGTGACCCAATAAATCTGTTTAATATTTTTACAGCCGGCGCCCCATACTGCTGTTGTCGTGGTGATCGTCTGGTTTTTACTGTAATCGGGTCACTGAGGTTCTGGACTGGATGAGTAATCTCCATTGGGATGAGGTTCTGGACCTTCAGCTGGAAACATTCCTGGGATTTCAGGGAGAAAACCTCTCAGATTTCCCGCCGTTCCAGTAAAGCTGGGCCGGACTCTGATGCAAACACACTTCGGTTTCACGAGGAACAAAACCAGAGAAACCAAAGAACAGCCCCACCCCAACACCCTTTTGTTTGTTGTGTTCTGAAACCACATCAGAGACACATCAACAAATCAGGAGTTTGTGTTAAACGATGGTTCAGATGAGTTTCTGTCCTCCTCCACGGTCCAGCATGTCTGAGCCAGAAGACGGACTCCATCGGGCTCCGGCTCTGGAGCCAAACAGAACTCCGGCTGGCTTTACCGTGACCTCATCTTCCTCACTAGCTTCTTCTCGTGCTGCTGTTTCTGTACATTCTGAAGGTTTCAGCTCCCGTGTTTATTTTTTCACTGATATTGTCTTGTTTTGGTTTATTTTGGGGTTTTTTGTGGTTCTTGTGAAGCGCCTCATTTTTATCCTGGAAGGTGCTTCATAAAAAATCCTTGTTTCCTCTTGTGGGAGTGGGGAAGTAGAGATGAGGCTGATTTGTGCATCGGAGCGACGGTCGCTCCAGACCCAAACCGGAACAGAAACGTGTCTCAGATGAGCTGATGCCTCCTTCTGGTTCAACTCCACTAGAAACAGCTTCCAGGAGGATGTTGAGAATAATTCTGCTGGAATAATCTGAATCTGATGGATGAGTGCAGATTATCTGGTCAGAACTAATCTCCGTTTCTCCAAACTGAGGCTGTAGCTGAGGCTGAGCGTTGTCTTTGTCACTGGGAGGACGGGGGATTATTTCATATCAGGATACGTGGTTTCCTTCTTGTCCAGCTGCTGTCTGACTCCCTTTACTCTGAATCTCCAGAGAATTCCGTGTTTTTTCCTCCAGTCCTGAACAACAAAGGATCTGAGTGAATTCCCAGCTCCTGACCCCTGAGATTCCTCACGGTGGCGCTCTACTCAATGATCCGCTCATAAAAAAGAAGAAGAACCTGCAGCTCCTGGAACGTTTGCTGGAAATGCATCATGGGACATGAAGTTCAGCAGGAGGTCTGAAGTGACTCCTTCACATGAACGATACGCAGCCGGGGTCAAAGTTCACGTTCCGGTAGAACCGGGTCATGGTTTAAAGAACTGAAACTGGTTTAAACAAAACAAGTTCTGATTCAGTTTGGATCAAAAGTTTCCAGAATGTTGAGAATCAAACTAAAACAGTGAAAATGTTTATTTTTATTTCAGCAGAGAAAAATGAACCCTTTACCTCCTGATACATGAAATATTGTCTTTTTATTTAAAATAGTTTAATACATCAAGTATTTAATTATCTTTAGCGATGATAAATTATGACCCAAAAACTGGTGCTTGTCTCCTGTAGTTATAAGACCCAACAACAGGGGGCAGAAACGCTGTTAGAGCAACACCTGATGAAGGAGCCGCAGAGTCAGAGGACTCCAAAGTGCTTTACACTATAGTGCATCATTCACACACACACACACACACACACACACTGGTGGTGATGAGCTACATGTAGCCACAGCTGCTCTGGGACACACCGACATTCCGGGTTTGTTCCCTATTCTCCAGTTTCTGCCCCGGAGTCTCAGACATGAAGGTTTTCAGTTCATTTAGTCGCTGATATAAAAACATTCGGATGTTTTAGTTTCTGCTCAGATTTTAATTTGGAATTTTCTGGTTGTTTCAGTGGGAATCTGCTTCCGTTTCCTCCTCGACCTCCAGGAGAATCCAGGAGTTTAAAATAAAAATACAAGAGTTGTTTTAGTGTCGGATTAAATGGAAACTAAACAAGTTAAAATAATAACGTTTTCATCTCCAGAGCGGATTTCAATCAGAGGAATTCTGACCCCGAACATTTTTAAAGTTGATAAAAGTTTGACTTTTCAGATGTTTAAAAGCTAATAAATGGTTTTATTTTCTACTTCTGCCAGATAAGCTGGTGGTTTCAAGGTTATTTTATTCTGATTTCCTGTTT
>SSNS01000387.1:87182-112150 GCA_006937985.1 Aphyosemion australe
CCGCGGCCAGGTGTTGTTCACAGACTTCTCAGGAGCGCAAATGTCTCCGAGCACGTGGGCGGGGCAAAACACATGCAGAGAAGTCTGTGGTGTTCTGCCTAAGTTAGTAAACAAAGGCGGCCGTGAGCCGTGTTGCTTTAGGAGACTCTGACATGAAGCACAGCTTCCTACTGTCTCACTGAGACTGCTGTCTCTCCTCACAGCTGTCTCTCCTCACAGCTGTCTCTCCTCACAGCTGTCTGTCCTCACAGCTGTCTGTCCTCACAGCTGTCTCTCCTCACAGCTGTCTCTCCTCACAGCTGTCTGTCCTCACAGCTGTCTGTCCTCACAGCTGTCTCTCCTCACAGCTGTCTGTCCTCACAGCTGTCTGTCCTCACAGCTGTCTGTCCTCACAGCTGTCTGTCCTCACAGCTGTCTCTCCTCACAGCTGTCTCTCCTCACAGCTGTCTCTCCTCACAGCTGTCTGTGCTCACAGCTGTCTGTCCTCACAGCTGTCTCTCCTCACAGCTGTCTGTCCTCACAGCTGTCTGTCCTCACAGCTGTCTGTGCTCACAGCTGTCTGTCCTCACAGCTGTCTCTCCTCACAGCTGTCTGTCCTCACAGCTGTCTCTCCTCACAGCTGTCTGTCCTCACAGCTGTCTGTCCTCACAGCTGTCTCTCCTCACAGCTGTCTGTCCTCACAGCTGTCTCTCCTCACAGCTGTCTCTCCTCACAGCTGTCTGTCCTCACGCTGCCGCGGCTGGAGCGGTGGTTCTGGGCTAGAGTCAGAGGAGATGTTTACTCCACTGCATCCAGACTGATAATGAATCACACACGTGGGAAGCCACTGCTGGCTGAGTCTACCCACCAATCAGAGGCTCCCTCTATAGGTAGACGTGAACTTCAGTCGGCCAATCAGTCGTTAGTGGGTGTGTTGGGTCGGCTTCACACGAAGCGGACCACCAGGTCCAAAACAAAAGATCAGCTGAGCACGGAAAAGCACAGATTACCCAGATGTGAACACAATTAACCTACCAGGGCCAGGCCGACCCAGATGTGAACGCCCTATAAGAGAGCAATGGAACCATTTTGATGACATCATCAATTAACGTAAAAACCATCAACAATGTTTCCTCCCGTGAAACCAGAACTAAAAGAGTAAATGATGAAAAATAGTTAAAAACTGTGTTTATAGTTACTAGTCAGTTTACTACATAGCATTAGCTGTCTTGTGCTAACAGGTGCAAACACACTAAGGCCGTTTCTCAATATGTGTACTTGTGTGTACTTGTGTACTCCCGTCCTTGTGAAACGTCATCAACGATGGTCCAAGTACTGTTCCAATCCTAAGTACATATGATGGTAAGTTCGCTCAAAGTTCCCGGATATGTTCTTGCTCCGCCCATTGTATCGAGGATGCACTGATGCGTCCTTCTGCGGACTTGGGACAGCAACGTTTCCCATAATGCATTGCGCCGCTAACCGTTATACTCCGAACGGCAGAGGAGAAAGCTCATAACTGTTGTGTTTTATATCAGAAATACAAATAAATCAATATATAGTTGTCTGTTATTGTAAATAATTGCGTATAACCTGTAAAATTTGCTGTGTATTTGTTTTTTTCTTCTTTCAGACTCTTCACGATCCCTCAAAATGCTAATGAGCTAACCCACTATCAAAATAAAAGCATCATTGCTTTGTTTTGATGAAAAATAAACTTTTTTCTTCATTTAACAGCAGGAAATGCTGATATTTTATCAGTTTTGATGAAAGGTGGACCAAATATAAAACAAATAATACGTTTTTATTGTTTTTTGTTATTTAAGGAATGAACTAGACTTTTATTTTTATGTCAGGTTGTTTTTTTAACTGTAGCAACAAGCAGCGCTTGTTGTCATGACGCAAAGAAGTACGCTTGTTCCAAATGCCGTCCTCCTCCTCCCGTACTCGGCAGAACGGACTTTCTGGTGTCCTAGCCAAGAACACACTTGTCAAGTACACAAGAACGTACTAGCGTCCTTGAGTGTTGAGAAACGGCCTCAGTGATCAGGCTCAGTGTGTCACATCTAAAACAGTCCGGGCAGAAACGATGCCCAAACACTCTCGGTTCCAGGTCTAACACATCAAACGTGACGAGTCTCTCGTCTAAAACATAAAAAGTATTTTATTTTCCTGAGATGCGTTTTAATTACAAACAGGAAATCAGGACTCAAGCTGTGAATGGAGCTCTTCACTTCTTCCTCCTTTATTCGGTTGTTCTGGTTCCTGAATCCCAGAGAAATGACGAACGTGTTCTCAGACGATGAACAGGTGAGTTTCCAGCTGAGAGTTTTCCATTTTCCTCTGTTTGAGGGAAGAGGGGCGTTCATTCCCACATTCGTCTGGATGTCTGAGCGCTGCTGTAATGGCAGCTGGAGGCCGAGTGACAAACGGCGCCTGTTCCAGCCAACGTTCCTCACCGAGCTGGGTTTTCTGACCGGACTAACTCGTGTGTGAGGTTGTTGGTTACCCCCCCCCCCCTGTCTGGTTTTATCTGGAATTCTGCTCCAGGATCAGAACTTTTACGTTGTGTGTTTGGATCCTGAATGCTTCTAAGTCAGGACATCGAGGTGCATTCAGTCACTTTATTGTTTTGTTTATGAAAGTCGTTTGTTTTGTTTGTTTCATGAATAAATAAAAACAAACAAAACTAGCGAGTCATTTTCAGTCATTCTGAGGTGTTTCTGGGTCAAGTTTAGGATTGACTCCTAGCCTAAAGAGCCTCTGTTTATGTCCTTTAGGACTGATGAGCTAACTGCTAGTCTGAGTGCAGCCAAACAGTTGGAACAGAGCCGGTTCTGAACGGGTTCTTATAAACGCTGTTGGGAACCAGTTTGGGTTCCTCGTGTCTCCCGTTAAACGTTCTGTTGGGATCCGAGGATCACGGGGTTTGTTTATAAACATCACCAGGCTGATTTATAAACACCGTTCTAAATAACAGCTGTTGTTTATTGATCTGTGGTCTGTTGTTGTTGTTAAACATGGGAGTGTTAAAACAACAACAACAGGATCCATAAACACCAGCTGGTCATGCTGAAAGTGTTTATAAACAACATCTTTAACGGAGTTGATGAATCATCTGAAGGCAGCAGCTCTATGAGGTTCTGACGGACTTTTACTGCCTTCCTGGTGACGAAACACACAAACGTTGCGTTATTTCTGAATTCTTTATGTTCAGGATTTAGTTTTAAATGAATCGGAGTAAAAGTGAAACTCAGAGATTTTAAACATGAAGCTCAACATTTCACTGGTTGTTGTCCTCCTTCAGCCCGCCTCCCGCTCCTGATGATGGCCTGTGTTTACATAGCTCCTTCTAGGGTTCTACAACCCCCCAAGGTGCTTTACAACTCACCAGTCATTCACACGCTGGAGGGGATGAGCTACATAGGAGCCACAGCTGCCCTGGGGCGCACCGATGGAGGCGAGGCTGCCGAGCCCTGGCACCACCGGCCCCTCCGACCACCAGTAGGCACGGTGCATGGATTAAGCGTCTTGCCCAAGGACACGACCGCCACAGACGGGACGCAAACCTGCAACCCTCTGGTTACAGGGCAGGAACTTAACTCCTCTGCCATCGCAGAGCGGTTCTTTCCTCTGACCGGGTAAAAGGTTGGTAGAACCAGTAGCTGGTGCTAAGCTAGCTCTGGTTCTGGTTCAGCACTGAAACCAGTTTGGTAGAAAAAAGATCAAAGGTTCATTAAATTAGATCACGAGAATTTCTGTAACATTCAGGAGTTTGGAGCTGACTAGCTGTTAGCTTATCAGTCCTGAAGGACATAAGCTCTGTTTCTGTGACCAGAGGCTGTTCAGTGAGATGGAGCTTCCTAATCACTGAAACACACTAATGATTGTTGTCTGGTCGCCGGCTCGGTCTAACCGCTGCAGCAGAGTCAGAACCCTGACCCTAATCTAAAACTGATGCTCAGCGACCGTGACTCAGCGTTTAGTCGACATCTTTCTGAGTGGAAACGACTCCAGAAAACATCTGGGTGTGTTTGATCTGAAACATCCAGAGGAAACACCCGTCAGACCTTTTATTCATGAATAGAATCAGTCACACCTCTGATAAAAGAGCGTTTGCTGCTTGAAACCCTAAAGGAATCTGCAGAATGTGAGCCTCATCATAAAATATTTACCGCAGCACGGTTGGAGTCCATCATGAATCTGTGTCACATTTTTCTCCTCAGAGACTGGAACCGTGTCCGAGTCAGACTGCTGGTTGGTGTTTCTGTGACGGGAGCCCAGCAGGGTCAGAAAACCACGGAGGAGAAAGATGAGACAGGGTTATTTATTGTTTCTGTCCTGCTGATGAGTGGAGGCGTTCCTCCTGTTGAGTCTCTTCACACATAACTCCCTGGGATTGTTGCAGCTCGTCAAAATAAAAGCATCACATGTAGCCCATCAAAACAAAAGCCTCCCTCTGCGGGGTGAACTAGATGGTTTGTTATGGTCTGTGTTCGTTTTGCCAGGGCTCGGGCATTTGGTCAGGATGCCTCCTGGACTCCTCCTACAGGGAGGTGTTTGAGGCACGTCCTGCTGGCAGGAGGCCCCGGGTCGATCCAGGACACGCTGGAGGGATTACATCTCCACGCTGGCCAGGGAACGCCTGGTGACCCCACTGGTGGAGCCGGTGGAGGTTGCTGGGAACGGTTTGGGCCTCTCTGCCCCCGTGACCCAGACCCGGGTAAACGGAATAAAAGAGGTATGAAATAAATCACCTACAAGGTTTTTAACTGAAGCAAAAGGTTTTTCTTTCAGAGCCAGAGATTTCTAGCCTGGCAAGCCATCCTATATATGAATATATAGTCTGGCCACGACCCATTGACGGCTCTCAGTCGTGAGGCGGGATCTACGGTTGTCTTTCAAAATGTCAGCACGCAATTGGATAGCGCTAGGACCAATCAGAGTAACGAACAACATGACGTAATCACAGCGATGGAAAAGCGGGAGGCTTTAATAGCGTCTAGCATCAATGATTTCTGTCGTTTTTGTATAAAAACATGTGAATTTCAGGTGTACTGGGACATTGCACTACTTTGTTTGATAAAAATAAGAAGCCGCTAAGTATATCAGACAGACTTACGCACGTTGGAGTCTAACTCTGCAAAGCAGGATTTGGTCTAGTTCACTAGGCTAAGAGATTTCTGGAGTTCATGTTTTAAAGAGGCTGAAGAACGGACTTGTAGGCAGAGTTCAGTGATAAAGTTCAACCTGAACCCCAGAAGCTGTTCTGATGCAACACCTGAGTCTGCTCCAGCAGAACCTGGACAACTCCACCTGTTCCTAGACAGGTCTGGAGAGAGCTTCTACACAAACTCAGCTCTCCTTAAACCTCAGCCTGAGCAGGACCAGCCTCCGCTGCAGCCTCCAGGGTCCTGCAGCGTCCCTCTGTTCTGGATCAGTGGAGCGGTGGTTCTGCAGCAGAGCAGATGGGTCTCTGTCTGAAACAAAGGACGTCTTTTTTCTGGTTCCAGGCTCGTTCCTAGTCGGTTCCACTCAGCTGGTCGGACTCTTCTGGGCCCTCCAGCCTCTGATGACCTTCATTAGAGTTCTGACCTCCACCCAGAGCAGATTTATGATGCTCCACCCTGAGAGGTGACGTTACTCACAGGAATGTTTGTTGTCTGCCGGAGAACCGGAGCGCCGGCACAGCCTCAGAGGTCTGGGAGGGGGGCAGGAGGGGACCTTGGGGGGGCCAGGAGGGGTCAGGGGAACCCACAGAACTAAAATCACAGTCGAATCTGGACGTTTGCGAGCCAGCGCCACCAGTGGGTTCCAATGAGCCGGACCAGGACCCAGACCAGAAGTTGCAGGAGAAGGTGCTCCTGACCCGGACCTGTTAAACCAGAGGAAGCCGAGGCACTCTGAAGAACTTCAGGGTCAAACTGAGCTGAAGGTTTTCTCCAACATCAGACAGTCGTGTAACCACGGCAACAGCAGAGGCAAAGCATCACTTTCTTTTACATCATTAAATGATCCTTTCAGAGCCGAAATAAGGAACTCCCTGGTCTCCAGGATCCGGTTTCTCCTCGTTCTGCGGGTCGACCCAGTTGTGTTAATGTGACCCGGCTGCCTCTGATGGGTCCCACAGAACCCACTGGTCCACAGACCAACCAGCTGATGAGCAGTTCCACTCATTCAGACCAAAACTAAATCCAGCAGCTGATTCTTGGTGAACATAAAAATATTTGATCGCCTCACAGATCAGCTTTAAGGTCCAGAACCGATCCCAACAGAACCCGGACCCGTTCATGAAGCAGCAGCAGAATCCTGACGAAACTTTTTTAATGTTTCATAGAAAACCTCCTGAACGCGTCTCCATGGAAACCAAACATCACAGATTGGTTTTATCGTCGGTTCCGATCCAAACTTCCAGATGAAACCGAAGCCAGAAGTTAGAAGGGCCAGCTGAAACCGAACCTCCAGAACCTGGAGGACCAGGGTCACCTGTTGCTGCACCTGCAGCTCTGATGTTCCCGGACACGCCCAGCGGGGAACCCGGAAACGAGACCAGAACCAGAACAAAAGATCCCCAAAGATCAGCATCGGAACCCGAATCCCTCCGGACCGGTTTCCTCAGCACCATCAACACGGACGGTGTCCGCTGCCCTTAAGGTTCTGGTTCCGTCGGTACCGCCTGACCCAGACTCAGCGGGTGTCTGTGGTCCAGCTGAACTCCAGATGGGTCAGAGGAGAAGTTCTGAAACATCCAGAACCGGGTCATGAGCGCGCCGCGCGTCTCCGTCGCGTGCGAACCGAATCGAACCGGGTCAGGTTCTGATTCTTACCTTTGATGTAGCTGGACCTGGCTTCATCCAGCAG
Source organism: Aphyosemion australe (assembly GCA_006937985.1). NCBI lineage: Eukaryota > Metazoa > Chordata > Actinopteri > Cyprinodontiformes > Nothobranchiidae > Aphyosemion > Aphyosemion australe. Next base: position 94,023 of record SSNS01000387.1, read on the forward strand.
GGTGGAGGTGGAGGTCCCCATGGTTCCGCTGAAGCTCCACAGGTAGACTTCGGTCCTCCTCAGGTGCGACTGGGTCTCCTCTGCAGCTGGGAGGGGGCGGGGGGAGTCCTCCTCCTGTCTCCTCCTCCTGCCCCCTCCTGTCTCCTCCCCCCCGCCTCCTCCTGTCTCCTCCCCCCCCGCCTCCTCCTCCCGCAGACCAGAAACAGATCACGTTTAATCCCCAAAGGCGCGGATGAGGACCTATACAGGACTTCTATATACGGTCTTTGATGAGGACTGATGCAGTAATGTGTCCCTTCTCTCGCCCCGTAGCTAAAGCTTCCAAACATCTGGTCCAATCAGGAACAGCTGCGACTTCAGGTATCATTACCTGAGCAGGAGACAAATCCACCAACACCTGAGGTGTGTGTGTGTGTGTGTGTGTGTGGTTTCACACACGTGCTACTCTCGCTCCTCGGTGACGTCATCAGGGTCAAGTGAAAGTTTCTCCATCTAAACACAACAATCACATAAATGGCAGCAGTGACGTAGGGAGCAGCTGAGCGACATCCTTTGGTCAGAAATGACGTCACAGTTTAAATCCTGAGCTGAGCCGTGGCCCTAACATCAGAAAATCCTCCCACCGGTTTTCACACAGATTTTATTGTTTTTAAGACAAGAAAGTTTTAAAAAGACAAATTTTGGAGACATTCTTAAAGAACCAGTGAGAATCAGGGAGGATCAGTCTTCCCGTCTCATCCAAACCTCCACAGCACCAGAACCAGGACAAACCCATCTCCCGGCTCAGACGGGTTTCTCCGAGCTCACGCTCGTCTGCGTGGACGTGGCGGCGTTGGTGAAGGTGGGGACGCTGTACTTGGTGAGGACGGATTTGAACTGCTGCAGCGTGGCGTCCGTGCGAACCCCCGTCGGGTCGAAGTGAGTCCGGCTCACCCTGAAGCCGGCCTCCGTCAGGTACTGAAGGAACTTGTTCAGCCTTCAGCAGAAGGAAGTTTGTGTTAGGCAGGACCCGGAGCAGAGCTGCAGCATCACATGACTGGAGGTCAGAGGTCACTCACTTGGGCATGTTCATGCCTCTGATGCTGTGCCGGTGGATGCTGTAGTAGAAAGGAGGATGCTCCAGAGACGCATCAGGCTTCAGCTTCTTCAGCACGTTCCCAGATTCCTCCCCGCTTTTCCTTTTTCCTGCAGGGAAACCAAAACGTCTCTGAGCAGAAGAGCAAACAGTTTTCTGTCCAAACCTGAATGATTCAACACAGAATAAAGCAACGCTGCCCCCTAGTGGACTTCCCTGGACCTGCAGGTCTAAATAAAGAACTGAAAATCCCTTTTCAGGTGTTCAAAGCAGTTTAACCACAGCTGGTTAAGAGTCTTTGTGTTCAGATGTTTGTAGACAACAGGATGGACTCTGTGAAGGCGGACCGACTCACCGGACGGGTCGGCGAGTCTCGCCTCCTCTCCGCTCTGTAACGTCTTAATAACAACTCCACACTCCACTGCAGAGGAAACAGAAGAGTCAGAGTCTGGTCCTGCCAACACCAGAGGGCGCCACAGAGCAGAGTTACCCTGGTTGGTGAGGGCCGACGACCCGTGGACCAGAGACTTGAGGGTGGTGCACTCGGACTCGCAGATCAGCGTTTTGACGAGCGGCTGGATGTCGTCCATGCTGTGCTTCACGGCAGCAGACAGCATCTTCCTCAGGAAGCCGGTGTTGAAGAGTGGGCCGAACCTGCACGCACAAACTAACCCTGTAACCCAGAACCTAAAGGGCGTCGTAGACCATAGCGTGTGTCATACGTGAGTCCTGGAGCGGTTAGCCTCCTACCGGAGAGATCGTTCTGTGTGTTTTAGTAACATGTCTTCGTTCTATGGTGTCCCCCAGGGGTACGTGTAAGGACCAATGTTGTTTTTATTGTACGTCAGCCCTCTGGGGCTTTAAGAATGACTCGTCATTCATATGCTGATGATATTCAATCGTACTTTTCTTTTAGGTAACTGAGTTACATAAACTGAGCTAATGGAGCGTTTCTCGTGCGTAAAGACCTGGGCCCTCGTTTAACAACCGTACTTACACACACATCTGTGCGTATTTGGTGTGTAGGAACGATTTGACACAGTGTGGTATTTACCATCTAGTACTTGTGCGTAGAAACGTTCCTACATATAAGAACAGCTCTGACCACGCGTACGAACAGCATCTAGTGCAGGGGCAGGCAATCCTGGTCCTCGAGGGCCGCTATCCAGCATGTTTTAGTTGTTTCCAGTTCCAACACACCTGATTTTAATCAGCAGGTGATTCACAGGCTTCTGCAGAGCCTGATGACCTGCTGAACAGGTGATTCAAGCACTGACTCAGGAGTGTTACAACTAAAACACTCGAGGACCAGGACTTCCTGCCCCTGATCTAGTGGAGGTCATCCACGCGCGTTCCTCACCCACTAATTATTTTATCCAATCAGTAATGGAGAAACAGCTTTACCACACAAGGGGGCGGCAGTAGCTCAGGAGGTAGAGCAGGTTGGGCAAGACCCACGTTACCTGCTGGTGGTGGTCAGAGGGACCTCTCCTCTGTCAGTGCGCCCCAGGGCAGCTGTGGCTAGGGTTTATCAGTTATCATACCTGCTGATAGACACCTGAGACCAACGGGAATCTGACACCGTAGCATGGCTGATCTGGTGTTAGTGGAGGATTTAGCAGAGCGTGCTCTCCAGAGGGAACGTGTCCTCCATGAGCGCGCTGATCTAAATGCTGAGGATCCTGAGTGTCTCCCGAGCAGAAACCACTTCCTGAAGGAGATCCTTCTGGAGCTGTGCCAGGATTTGGGACCCTTGGTGGAGCCACAGACAAACCACATGAATCTGATTCCAGTCCAGATTCAGTTCCTGACCACTACCAGAACCTCCTCCACTCTGCTTCCTGAACATCCACGCGTTGCCACGGTAACCAAATGGATTGACAGCTCTGTGCTCCAGACAACAAACATTTCCAAATAACAAAACTAACTCCAAACAGAACATGCAGACAACTCCCAAATGTAAACTGTAAATGTCGACCTGTTACGATTCAGTTTTATGTGGAACCATTGTTTCTTTATTCCTGACTGGGACCGCTCTGTCGTTCCCAATAATACAATTACAACCTCTGCAACGAGTTTGGTTCTCCTCTACTTCAGCAGCCAGAGCCTCGATCTCGCTGTCAATAAAGTTTTTTTTCCTGGGAAGAACCCTGGGAATCCCCTCCTGAGCTGAGGATGTGGTATGACCAAATATGGTAAATTGAGGGCGTTTCTGTATGTAAATGACACGACGGACACAAGGGTGTGTGTGTGTGTTTGTGTATGTGTTTGCGTGTGTGTTTGCGTGTGTATGAGTGTCTATGTGTGTGTGCATGCGTGTGTGTGTGCGCGTGTGTGTGTGTGTGTGCGTGTGTATGAGTGTCTACGTGTGTGTGCATGCGTGTGTGTGTGCGCGTGTGTGTGTGTGTGTGCGTGTGTATGAGTGTCTATGTGTGTGTGCATGCGTGTGTGTGTGCATGCGTGTGTGTGTGCATGCGTGTGTGTGTGCATGCGTGTGTGCATGCGTGTGTGTGTGTGCGTGTTTTTACCACAGAGGTCCCAGCTGCACCGCTGTCTTCCCAGGCAGACTTCCATGACAGTCACATGGCAGCGTGTCTGGAAGGAGACAGGTGTGGATTTAACTTCCTCTTAAAACAATAAAAACACATCATTTGATCACATGATCAGTTAAAATGAGCTGGATCGTTTATGTTTGCCTGCTTGTTTGTTTTCCTCGTGTCTCTTCCTACCAAAGACTCCGGTGTTCCGGCTACACTGACCCCTCCCCTCCTGGTCAAGGTGGAGTGAACGCTCACATCAGTTACCTGCCAGGTTAGCCATCTCACCAGAGTGTAGCATGACAGGCCCGTGAGGAGCAGCCAGTCAGAGAAACACAAGGTTAGACGTGGGAAACCAGATGGAACTGGTTTGAAAGCTGAATGTGACAGATGCACCTTAGATTCAAAGTAACCCAACCTGAGAAATACTAATGATGCACTAGAGCTGCACAATATATGAAATTTATCGTTATCGCAATATCAGCATGTGCAATAGGCATATCGCAAAGAACAGAAAAATATCACAATTAATGGTCATCTCAGATTTTTGCTACACATGATGCATTTTGTCAATCAAACAGAAGCATGAAGTTTTTGACAAATCAAATAGAGCAGGGGTCCCCAATCCTGGTCCTGGAGGGCCGCTATCCAGCAGGTTTTGTGGTTTCTCTGCTCAAACACACTTGATTCAGTGGTTGAATCACCTGTGCAGCAGCTCATCAAGCTCTGCTGAAGCCTGCTAATCACTTGCTAATTGAAATCAGGTGTGTTGAAGCAGAGTTACAACTAAAACCTGCTGGATACCGGCCCTTGAGGACCAGCATTGGGGACCCCTGAAATAGAGCCTTCACCCATTTGGCCAATCGGTTGGGTTCTTATAGGTTAGATGCCTTGGTGCCTAGGTGGACGGCACTTCATCTGGATGGCTAGCAAACACCTGAGTTAGCTTAGAGAGCGTCGCAATGACTGAGGGTGAGACGTGTGTGGAAAATGTTAGCGAGAAAAACTCATAATTCAAACAGCATGAATATTATTTAAGTACTTGTGTTCAACAAACACAAGTACTTTGCAAGACATGCCAAACACCCGTGGCAACCATGACAAATCTCCGTTGTCACCTCCAACGCAACCATAAAGATCTATATACTGGGCTCTAGAAAGCTAGCGTTAGCAAACCCAAAGTCTCTGACGTAAGAGCACAACAGCCCAGCAGATGCCCATGGGTGGAACTCCTTATGAGAAAACATCAAAGCGGTACAAGGAAATAACTAATGGAAGTAGTCGGTAAGTGCTACAGGAGTAAACATATTCGTTTAGCTCTGTAAATGTTCTACAGCGTTGTCCTGTTGTTTTAAATCACTCCAACATACTTTAATGATTATTGTTTACAACAATATTGAAACAGATCATGCTAGTTTTGTAACGTAAACTTGATTAATTAATACTTATTAATACATTAATACTAATGATATCGCAATATTATGCACTGTTATAGCATATCGCGGGTTTTCCTAATATTGTGCAGCCCTATGATGCGCTAAAGGTTTACTGCATTTCTCCGTTCATTTATTCCACATCGACGTTCAGCGACAACTTCCGGTTAGTTGTACATTCAAGTTTGTGGCTAAACAACTAGTTATTACGTGAGTTGGCATAAACGTGCGGTCAACAAAAACTTTCATTCCCAGGCTCACCCTACCATCACAGCCATCTGCCTGTGCAGGTGAAAGTGCAGCCCTAAGTGACCTCGGACACCAACTGTGACACACCCACTCACCAATCAAATGTGCTTAACACAAAAACGTACTCATTTGACTCCTACAGAAAGTATCACAGCACTGAAACCACATTAGTGAAAGTTACAAATGATATTCTCACGGCCTCAGATAAGAATCTTGTGTCTGTTCTGGTCTTGTTGGACCTCAGTGCTGCTTTTGACACAGTCCATCACAATATTCTCTTAGAAAGGCTTGAACATGTTGTAGGGATCAAAGGAACAGCGCTAGGCTGGTTTAAATCTTATTTATCTGACAGATTTCAGTTTGTTCATGTACATGAGAAATCTTTCTTTGTGTGTGTGAGTGAGTGTGTGTGTGTGTGTTTGTGCATGTGTGTGTGTGTGTGCGTGCGTGTGTGTGCGTGTGTGTGTGTGTGTGTGTGTGTGTGTGTGTGTGTGCGTGTGTGTGTGTGCGTGTGTGTGTGTGTGTGTGTGTGCGTGTGTGTGTGTGTGTGGGTGCGTGTGTGTGTGTGCGTTTGTGTGTGTGTGTGAGTGAGTGTGTGCGTGTGTGTGTGTGTGTGTGTGTGTGTGTGTGTGTGTGTGTGTGTGTGTGTGTGTGTGTGTGTGTGTTCTGTCTTCTCTAACCCCAGTGAGCTGTGACAGATGGCTGCTCATACTGATCCAGGTTCTGTTGGAGGTTTCTTCCTGTTTAAGGGGAGTTTTCCTCTCCACTGTCGCTACATGCTTGTTTAGTATGAGGATTGTTGANCACCTGACCCTATCCCCCAACCACCAACAGAAAAAACCCAGTTAAAAACAGTTTTTGCGTGCGAGTTTCAAAATTCCCACACTGATATTGCACTTGAACGCAAGACCATCTTAGCAATCACAGACATATACGTAGACACCCCGTGGACTGGCACTGCCTATTGGAGCTGCCCATCTACGTATTCATGTCTATGTCTGCAGTTGATCAATAAAAACACACCTTTGGGACGCCGCAGCAGCAAGACTCTCTGGTTTCAATTTATGCTTAAAATACGGATTATAAACTACACACCCGTTTTATTTTTGTTAACAGACCAAATAAAACCGGAGTTATACTAAAATAATTAGCAGGTGTCAAAAGGTGCGCTGAGGCGCTGTCACGGAGCGGAGAAAACACTGAGACTTCTTTTGTTTTCTGGAGGCTTCCCAAAAAAATCTAAAATCCGCTTTTAATCCAACTTGGATGGAAAAATATGTGTGACAGTGAGCATCCTGTTACTGGATCCCGATTGATCATGCACCTGGGCTGCTTGGCCATGGAGATATCCGTTTGGCTGACTGGTTTGCGCGCGTGACTCTCACCCGGGAAGTCTGAGGTTTGAGTCCCACCCGGGCCCTCGTTTGTCCACCTTGCCACATATGTTTATTTTGCATAGCTGCTATGCTATTATTGTTAATTTTCATTTAGTAGCCGCGATCGAGTTAATGCAGGTTAAAAACCATAAAAATGTTTGTATTACCAGTTCTGCAATTGTTGAATTGATGCAGATCATTAAAACAATAAGAAGACGTGCATTGCTGTTATTTTTCGTTTTTTTATTTATTTTTTATTTATTCTTTATTTAACCAGGAAGGTCCCATTGAGATTAAAAACCTCATTTTCAAGGGAGTCCTGAAAATGAGGTTGTATTTGTATTAGTAGTATTTGTATATAAGCTGTATTTGTAATAGTGGTGGAGGTAATAATATCAGTCAAAATATTAAAATTTAATATTTAAATGTTGGCAGTAAAATACATAATAAAGATTTGGGAATCCAGCCCTAAGCTGATCCATGATATACAAATCTGGCCCAGTAGAGAAAGTAATTGAATAGGCCTGGTCGAGGCTAAAGTTTCACTTATTTAAGCCTACCCAAAACAAATGGTAAATGGCCTGTATTTGTATAGCGCCTTCTTAGGGTTCTACAACCCCCCAAGGTGCTTCACAACACAATCAGTCATTCACCCATTCACACACACATTCACACGCTGGTGGGGATGAGCTACGTTGTAGCCACAGCTGCCCTGGGGCACACTGACGGAGGCGAGGCTGCCGAGCACTGGCGCCACCAGTCCCTCCGACCACCACCAGCAGGCAAGGCGGGTTAAGTGTCTTGCCCAAGGACACACAGCAGCATTCTCTGGCCGGAGCCGGGATCGAACCTGCAACCTTCCGATTACTGGACAACCCGCTCTACCTCCTGAGCTACTGCTGCCCTAAAACAAACCCAATTTGATCAAACAAATACTGCAAAATACTGACAAAAAGGGATATACAGTGCAAACATCCGTAATATAGAATAAATATAAACATATAAACTTCTATGTTGTAGTGAACTTCCACAACCGCTGCAAAATTAATTCAGTATGAGATAGGACAAAAATATTTTTACATTATTATGCAGGGTCTGTTTTAGTTTATACTTCAAGCACCTTCACTTTGAAAAACCAAAAACCGTTTGGAACATTGCCTTGAAGTATTTCACAAAATTATTGAAATATTTTAGTTTTTTAATTTACAAGTAGCTTTTTCAGCACTAATCACAAACACTTTATGGAATTTTTCAGTTTTTCTATTGAGCTATAGAATTATTCTTAATCCACAGTGTAGGGCTGTAAAATATTTACAAAATAACGCCCTTCAAGCTGTCTTGAGAAATTTTATACATACATTTTTCAGCAGATTAAATGCATAAAAATGTATTGATTCTTGTCCAACATTAACCTTAGTGCCATTCTCTATCAGTCTGAGCTTTAGAAACACTGGTACAGCTGTCTGTTAACACACACGTCGGTTATATCTTTATGTGTTTTACATGGTTCATTTTTATACTGGATTTGTTACTGTTTTAATGTAAACTGGACCTTGAGTCTGTAATAATATCTTTCTATCTCAGTTAAAGCTAGAGATAGGTGTCTCCAATGTCCCACAGACACTTTTATTATATATTTATAGTTAATAGAATATAATAGAATAGACTTTATTAACCCCACAGTGGGGAAATTAACTTGTTACAGCAGCCTATAAACTTAGAGAAAGAAGAAAGGTAATAAAGTACAGTTAAACACATAAGCAGTAAGCTATTATTGTAACTGTAAATGTAATGTAACATCATTTAAATTGTAGAGGTGGCTCATATATCCTATCATTCACAATATTACCAGTAACTATTTCTTGTCCAGCGAAAATAACCTATCATGTTAAGCTAAATTCATGATGTAATAACATCAACTACTCAAAGGATTACAGTCACGTGGCTCATGCAGCACGGAGTTATTAAAAGTTATTAAGGCAAACATGGCAGGAATATCACATTATTGACTCATATCAGCGATCATATTGTAATGACTCGGGCTCTGGTTGCTCTTTTATGGGTATTTATTTAGGGCTACTGTCGGCGTAACCCACGCCTTATAGACTTTTAACTTCTTTTGTGCGTTCATTCTGTGTTTCTTCATATATCACTTGGTTCTTTAACAGAGAAAAGATAGTTTTAACTTTCTTGCTGACGTTTCGACCACCAGGTCATCCTCACAGCCGCTGTCAGTGGCTTGCTTCTCTGTTTATCCGAAGTGAAGCCGCCGACAGCGACTTAGCTCTGAGGATGACCACAGCTGGTGGTCGAAACGTCAGCAAGAAAGGTAAAACTATCTTTTCTCTGTGTTAAAAAAAAGAACCAAGTGATATAAACGCATAACTTTTTCAACAGAATCGCTGGTAACGAAGCAGCTTCCTACCGTAACAAAACGGCGAAAACCGGAACTACTTCTCCTGCCCACTGAATTCCCTTTCAAAATAAAATGTTAACCCGCAACATGAGTCTTCAAACCATTACAAATGCCTGAGGTAATTTGGCNGCATGCGTGTGTGTGTGCGCGTGTGTGTGTGTGTGTGCGTGTGTATGAGTGTCTACGTGTGTGTGCATGCGTGTGTGTGTGCGCGTGTGTGTGTGTGTGTGCGTGTGTATGAGTGTCTATGTGTGTGTGCATGCGTGTGTGTGTGCATGCGTGTGTGCATGCGTGTGTGTGTGTGCATGCGTGTGTGTGTGTGTGTGTGTGTGTGTGAGAGTGTGTGTGTGTGCGTGTGTGTGTGTGTGTGTGCGTGTGTATGAGTGTCTATGTGTGTGTGCATGCGTGTGTGTGTGCGCGTGTGTGTGTGTGTGTGTGTGTGTGTGTGTGTGTGTGTGTGTGTGTGTGTGTGTGTGTGTGAGTGTGTGTGTGTGCGTGTGAGTGTGTGTGTGTGCGTGTGTGTGTGTGTCTATGTGTGTGTGCATGCGTGTGTGTGTGCGCGTGTGTGTGTGTGTGTGCGTGTGTATGAGTGTCTATGTGTGTGTGCATGCGTGTGTGTGTGTGCATGCGTGTGTGTGTGTGCGTGTGTTTACCACAGAGGTCCCAGCTGCACCGCTGTCTTCCCAGGCAGACTTCCATGACAGTCACATGGCAGCGTGTCTGGAAGGAGACAGGTGTGGATTTAACTTCCTCTTAAAACACTAAACAATAAAAACACATCATTTGATCACATGATCAGTTAAAATGAGCTGGATCATTTATGTTTGCCTGCTTGTTTGTTTTCCTCGTGTCTCTTCCTACCAAAGACTCCGGTGTTCCGGCTACACTGACCCCTCCCCTCCTGGTCAAGGTGGAGTGAACGCTCACATCAGTTACCTGCCAGGTTAGCCATCTCACCAGAGTGTAGCATGACAGGCCCGTGAGGAGCAGCCAGTCAGAGAAACACAAGGTTAGACGTGGGAAACCAGATGGAACTGGTTTGAAAGCTGAATGTGACAGATGCACCTTAGATTCAAAGTAACCCAACCTGAGAAACACTAATGATGCACTAGAGCTGCACAATATATGAAATGTATCGATATCGCAATATCAGCATGCGCAATAGGCATATCGCAAAGAACAGAAAAATATCACAATTAATGGTCATCTCAGATTTTTGCTACACATAATGCATTTTGTCAATCAAACAGAAGCATGAAGTTTTTGTCAAATCAAATAGAGCCTTCACCCATTTGGCCAATCGGTTGGGTTCTTATAGGTTAGATGCCTTGGTGCCTAGGTGGACGGCACTTCATTTGGATGGCTAGCAAACACCTGAGTTAGCTTAGAGAGCGTCGCAATGACTGATGGTGAGACGTGTGCGGAAAATGTTAGCGAGAAAAACTCATAATTCAAACAGCATGACTATTATTTCAAAGTACTTGTGTTCAACAAACACAAGTACTTTGCAAGACATGCCAAACACCCGTGGCAACCATGAGGGGAAACACGACAAATCTCCGTTGTCACCTCCAACACAACCATAAAGATCTATATACTGGGCTCTAGAAAGCTAGCGCTAGCAAACCCAAAGTCTCTGACGTAAGAGCACAACAGCCCAGCAGATGCCCATGGGTGGAACTCCTTATGAGAAACCATCAAAGCGGTACAAGGAAATAACTAATGGAAGTAGTCGGTAAGTGCTACAGGAGTAAACATATTCGTTTAGCTCTGTAAATGTTCTACAGCGTTGTCCTGTTGTTTTAAATCGCTCCAACATACTTTAATGATTATTGTTTACAACAATATTGAAACAGATCATGCTAGTTTTGTAACTTAAACTTGCATGATTTCATTTTGTTACTGTATTAATACTAATGATATCGCAATATTATGCACTGTTATTGCATATCGCGGGTTTTCCTAATATCGTGCAGCCCTATGATGCGCTAAAGGTTTACTGCATTTCTCTGTTCATTTATTCCACATCGACGTTCAGCGACAACTTCCAGTTAGTTGTACATTCAAGTTTGTGGCTAAACAACTAGTTATTACGTGAGTTGGCATAAACGTGCGGTCAACAAAAACTTTCATTCCCAGGCTCACCCTACCATCACCCTCATCACAGCCATCTGCCTGTGCAGGTGAAAGTGCAGCCCTAAGTGACCTCGGACACCAACTGTGACACACCCACTCACCAATCGAATGTGCTTAACACAAAAACGTACTCATTTGACTCCTACAGAGAGCATCACAGCACTGAAACCGCATTAGTGAAAGTTACAAATGATATTCTCACGGCCTCAGATAAGGATCTTGTGTCTGTTCTGGTCTTGTTGGACCTCAGTGCTGCTTTTGACACAGTCCATCACAATATTCTCTTAGAAAGGCTTGAACATGTTGTAGGGATCAAAGGAACAGCGCTAGGCTGGTTTAAATCTTATTTATCTGACAGATGTCAGTTTGTTCATGTACATGAGAAATCTTCCTTTGTGTGTGTGTGTGTGTGAGTGTGTGTGTGTGTGTGTGTGTGTGTGTGTGTGTGTGTGTGTGTGTGTGTGTGTGTGTGTGTTCTGTCTTCTCTAACCCCAGTGAGCTGTGACAGATGGCTGCTCATACTGATCCAGGTTCTGTTGGAGGTTTCTTCCTGTTTAAGGGGAGTTTTCCTCTCCACTGTCGCTACATGCTTGTTTAGTATGAGGATTGTTGAAAAGTGTCTGACACAAGTCAGTGACTCGATGCAACCTGCTGGGTTTCCTTACAGAGGAAACTAATTTGCGTAATGAACTGAACTCAACGCACTGATAAGGAGGGTTCAGGTGGATGGAAGAAGATCTGCTTTTAAATATCTTACAGGTGTGGTTCACCCCCCCACCCCTCACCGTCCACCATGTTTCCCAGCTTCAGGAACACTCTCGCCTCACACCACTGACAGTGGACCAGTTTCCGTAACTTCTTGGCCGACTCATCGGCCTGCGACGGGCCTCTGAGGACTCTCACCACCACCAGGACAAAGTGCTCCAATGCCACCGTCAGCAGCACCTCGATGCCCTTGTTGCAGCGTGCCGCCGCCCTGCAGCAGCAGCAGTAGCACAGTCAGGACCAGCTTGAACCACACCAGGAGGATTTTTGGAGCAGGAGACCTACCTGGACACGGAGGCCACCAGCATGCGCGCCGCCAGCTCCTTGTAGTACTCGGTACGAACGATGTGGCAGCCATAGTGACGCAGCGTGACGTTGGGCGACTTGGCATACAGTGAACCCGTGTCCGTGGACGTTACGGAGATGATGCCGAGGTTACGGACGTTCCTGAAGGCAGCGTCCAGGTAGTTCACAGCGGTACCAAATGGGTCCAGGTGGCTGGAAGAAGAATCTGCTTTTAAATATCTTAAAGATGTGGAACACTGATAACCGTGTTTTACTGATTATCTCTGATTCTAACGGGTCACTCTGAGTGTTTCCTGCAGGCTGAACATGAAAATAGTCTCCTCCACCTATCTCCTGCAGTAGCTTCTGATAGAAAATAGACTCTAGGTGAAACTCTAGGAGTAGAAAATCCTGACAGATCTACGTCACACTGTCACTTAACATTCATGGACTCACCCATCTGGACTCACGACGGGGAAGGCTGTTGTTGGTTTAGCGTCCAGGAAACAGCAGAGAACGTCTGGGCTAGTAGAAGCTAACCGTTAGCATTAGCAACTCCACCACACAGCAGAACTCCTCCAGGCTTGTGTTATTTGTGGAGATAAAACATCAACGTTGCAGAGCAAACAGAGTCAGTGGTAGAGTCGTGTTGCTGTTAGCCAATCAGAGGAGAGATGTCCACGTATCAGGAAGTAAAACTCCACATCCTGCCGTCTGAAGCTACTTTCTCCTCCAGGTGACTCCTCTGTGCTGAAACAGGAGCCCCGGAGTTCGTTCCTACTAGAGACCACTGCAGATGCACTGATTAGACGAGTGTTCCACATCTTTAAAAAAACTACATAAATTCACTCAATTAGGGACATTTGACCTTTAACCCGTCTGTGTCTTCATCTCACTCACATGTAGTCAAAAGGCCTCAGATGCATGATGACGTTGGCGTCCATCTTGGCGACCTCCACGGTAGCGATAGGAGTCTTCTCAGCCTCAGCAGCGGGCCTGTCGGGCCCCCGGGGGCCTCGCTGGCCTCCGTCTACCCGGATGTTGTTTAGCTCACAGTTCTCTTTGATCATTTTGACGCAGGTGTCACTGATGTCCGTTACGGTGACTCTGACAGCGTCACGCAGGTGTTTGGCCCACTGGAGGCCCATGATGCCTGGAGACAAAACAGAGATTCACCCGCCTTCCACGCTTCACCTTCAGGGTTTAAACCTGAGGGTGGTGATGAGACAGCAGATGTTAAACATCTGTGTACTGGTCTGGAGGACCAGTACACAGTACACAGATGTTTAACATCTGTGTACTGGTCTGGAGGACCACAAAGCTCCACAATAAACAAAAGACACCAACAACATTTACAGAGTTAGATCCTGTAGATCAGAGCAGACACACCTGGTCCTGATGAGGCTGAACTCCTCACCTGTAGCTCCGAAAGCATCCAGACACTCCAGCGGGTTCCGCTCCTCGGCCAGAACCGCCAACGAACAGAACACCAGCTGCCTGGAACCAGAACCCACGGTTAGGGGTCAGAACACACTACGTGTGTGTGTGTGTGTGTGTGTGTGTGTGTGTGTGTGTGTGTGTGTGTGTGTGGGTGTGCGTGTGTGTGGGTATGTGTGTGTGCGTGTGTGTGCGTGTGTGGGTGTGTGTGTAGCAGGAGCTCCGCCCCACCTGTTGGTCTTCATCTTGCGGCTGAAGTAGGTGTCGCTCTTCTGGGGGGTGGTGTGGTTGGGGAGGAGCTGCACGTTGGTTCCCAGCTCCTTCATGATCTCGTAGGCCTGACCCAGTGGAGCTGCTCACACACCGGTCCGTAAACATCAACATGAACACCATCAACGACCTTTAAAGTCCGTTACCACAGCAACAAAACCAAACGACTCATGTGACCGGACCGGCCCGGCGTTTCTCACCCGGCTCGTTCAGCGCCACGTCGGAGCTGCCGGAGTAGCTGGCCTCGGTCTCTCCCTTGTTGACGTGGCGTTTCAGGTGGCTCACCATGTCGGTCTTCCTAGCGATGGTGGCGGAACACACCACGCAGTGGTAGTGGGCCACGTGCCGACCCGAAGCCTGGAGGGAACGCAGCAGGGAAACGCTCCAAGTTTTTAATCCACAGGGAGGATCGGATTCAGCCTGAAGCAGGAATCTGGTCTCACCTGGTCTCCACCAAGGCTCGGCTTCAGGTTCCTGCAGGGCAGGTGGCAGATACACATCTTGTGTTCTGTAGAGATAAAGGTCAAAGGTCAGAAGACCTTCAACATCTGATCAGAACCCCCGATCCAGTCCAGATCTGTTTTCCATCCCAGCATCCAGACGTTCCTCTACTTTGAAATAGTTTCTCCAGACTTTCTGGAGGGCTTTTTCATAAATTTAGCAAAGTGAGAACAGATGGCGTCTCTGTGGCGGGCTGCTGGTACCAACAGTCTGGCTCATCCCTTGAGTTAGGAGCCTTCATCTGCCAGAATGGTTCAGAGGTCAGAGGCTAAAAAACCTGAAAACGAGTGAAAAATCTGTCAAAGTCTAAAGACAAACTCCCTCAGACCTCCAGAAGGTCTGGAGACCCGTGGATCCAGAACCACCTTAAAGGATCACAGGAACGTCTGCTGGGAAGGAAAGGATGAGGTCATTTCCTCGGTTCCCGATTCCCACTCCAACAAAAGGCAATGCTGAGGTTTGTATTTTACCCTCAAACTCCACGTAGACCTTCCAGTGGAGGTTCTGCAGGTGCCGACGCAGCTTGTGGCTGTAGCACGCTTTGAACTTCTCCTCAGGACACAGAGGACACGACTTCCTCCCCGCTGCAGAGAAAAAACACAGAAATCTGTGGAATTTCTGAACTGGGGTCAGTTTTTAGCTCGCTTTGTGAAACCTCCTGATTTGACTCCAAATCCAACAGAAACCTTAAAGGAACACTTGGCAGTTTGGGCTTGTTTTTAGCACCCCCTAGTGTCTGTTAGTGAAACTTCTCTCCTGGCTGTGCGTTGGTCTTTTTAACACCTTAATCTAACAGCTGAAACGTCTCCTCAGCCTTCATTAGTGTCTACAGGAGCGGTTCATCACTAAATCAAACACATCAGCTGTGTTCATGATCTAAAACATGCTGGAAGCAGACTGCAGCACCAGGCACGTCAGCTCCACTATCAGAGTTCCTGGTAAATAACAGAACTCCTGAGAGGAGGAATCATGTGACCACGGGGAAAGGCTGGAGCGTGTCGGTAAACCCGAGCACGGACTCAGAGCGCTGGGTGATCACAGACAGGCTAGCCGACAGAACCGGAGCCGGGAGCCCTGGCCGGGGTCCGTGCGGCGCGCTGCTGAGGATTGGATGGTGTGTGAGGATACAAGGACCTCTGGTAGAGACGATAAAGCATCAAAGACTGAGCGTTTGCCAGGTAAGAAGAGAGCTCATGTGGGTCTGAGGGTGTGATCGGAGACGGAACGGGACGTGATCACTACCGCCTGACAAACATATTTAGAAATAATCACAAACACGGGGAAAGCTAAACATATTAAAGCCGTACTTGCAATCACAAAAGGACAATCGTTGGGTCTGCATCCAATCCTAATTTTTCTCTGAGCTCTCGTGATTCAGAAAACTCCCGATGTCGACTCTCGTTGGAGCCCTATCGTAGTCCGACGTTCTTTTTCTTTCTTTAGCTCCATCAGATAAAAGTTTTCTTTGTCTCGTCTGAGGCTCCACCATGACAAACACGTCAGAATAAATGCTAACCAGGTGTGGGGAGCCCAAGTCTCCTCCCTTTCCGGGTCAACGGGGCTATAGTCTGATCCCGTTTGACACAGACGTGGACTAAATAGTTGGTACCCGTCGGTCAGTGACAGAAAAACCCACAATGGTCACAGAAATAACTTGAATCTGACAAAAGTCATAATAAATAAAAAGTCTATGAAAGTCAGACATTGATTTTCAACCATGTTTCAATGGAATTTTTTAAAATAATAAACGGGTTTTCTGTCACTGACCGAAGGACAATCGAGTCCATGTCTGTATGGATTCCACACACGATGTCCGTGGACCTTAGAGACACATTCTGATGCCAAGGAAGCTGATTTATGAACATAAGTTATTTTAGGTTTGTGTGAACAGGCGTAGCGGACTACAAATGTTCGTCTCACCAAACTGACGCCATCGAGCCAGACACGAAGAAGAGGAGATTAGTTTAGCGAGCTTCGAATCCTTCTTCCAGAACGACAGAAGCAGCATTAAACGTGAAGAAACCACGATAAGTCTGGTCCCGCGGTAAGAAGAGATTCTGCGATGACGTCACATATGCCACGTCTTTTTATTTATTTACAAGCTAACAAATGTGAAATGATGTGACAGGCGTGGTCGAAACACAATTACTTTCATTTAAATTGAAGTGGGCAGCAGTAGCTCAGGAGGTAGAGCGGGTTGTCCAGTAATCGGAAGGTTGCAGGTTCGATCCCGGCTCCGGCCAGAGATTGCTGCTGTGTGTCCTTGGGCAAGACACTTAACCCGCCTTGCCTGCTGGTGGTGGTCGGAGGGACTGGTGGCGCCAGTGCTCGGCAGCCTCGCCTCTGTCAGTGCGCCCCAGGGCAGCTGTGGCTACATCGTAGCCCATCCCCACCAGCGTGTGAATGTGTGAATTGAGTTGATTGTGTTGTGAAGCGCCTTGGGGGGTTGTAGAACCCTAAGAAGGCGCTATACAAATACAGACCATTTACCATTTTACAACATATGGGCGTGAGGCGGATTAGAGAACAGCTTTTATAGCCCCGTTCAGGGACCACGGTCCAGAAGCAGATGGGCGTGGCTTATAGCTCACCTGTTCTGAGGTGTAAACATGGATTGCTGTAAAGCAGGGGTCCCCAATCCTGGTCCTCAAGGGCCGGTATCCAGCAGGTTTTAGTTGTAACTCTGCTTCAACACACCTGATTTCAATTAGCAACTGATTAGCAGGCTTCAGCAGAGCTTGATGAGCTGCTGCACAGGTGATTCAACCACTGAATCAAGTGTGTTTGAGCAGAGAAACCACAAAACCTGCTGGATAGCGGCCCTCCAGGACCAGGATTGGGGACCCCTGCTGTAAAGCGTTACTGCTTCAGTCAAGATGTGTGACATCAGGGGAGCGGTCCGGTATTCTGGCCACAGAGGGCTGAGAGACCTTTCATTCACCCTGTAAAGGGTCATCTTAGCACATACTGGCTCAAGAACACGACTAAAATATGAAAAAGTTGCACAGTTTCCCTTTAAATAGCAGAACTAGTTAAGAGTTACACTATACTAATGAACCACCTATGGTACACGGTTATGAGTCAAACTAAACACTCTGAAGCATTTTATATCGACTGTAAGGCATTTTAATACAATAAAATATCATTTTGTGCTTTATTTATCTCAAACTGGGACTCGTTACTCATCTCCTAAAAATATGAAGAACTTCTGCAAAGTTCTGGACAAGAAGGTGTGAATAAACGGGTCAGTTTAAGCTAAAAATGACATCCTGAATTAAAACCCAGATCAGAACTGAAATGATTGATTTGGATGGTCCGGCTGAGTTAGAGGCAGAAAATAAAGCTCCTGAACAGGAGAGACGATGAAAACGGCTCCGACAGCAATAATTCACTCCTTCATTCTGCAAAAATAAACGATTCGAACATAAAAGGAAACCTGAAACTTCACTTCCAGCAGAAAAAGAATCCCCAAATGATTAAAAAGGTGCAGAAAGTTTCACAGATGAAGGTTTTTTAAGTTAAACATTTTAACATGAAACTAAAAACACAGAAACCCAAACAGACAGGAGTTCTGCTGCTTTAGGGAGGGTTTTGGTTTTTGAATCTAAATATTAGATTCAGTTTCTTTCTGAGCTGATTTCACGTTTT
>SSNS01000387.1:112232-114732 GCA_006937985.1 Aphyosemion australe
AGACAACAACATATGGGCGTGAGGCGGATTAGAGAACAGCTTTTATAGCCCCGTTCAGGGACCACGGTCCAGAAGCAGATGGGCGTGGCTTATAGCTCACCTGTTCTGAGGTGTAAACATGGATTGCTGTAAAGCGTTACTGCTTCAGTCAAGATGTGTGACATCAGGGGAGCGGTCCGGTATTCTGGCCACAGAGGGCTGAGAGACTTTTCATTAACCCTGTAAAGGGTCATTTTAGCACATACTGGCTCAAGAACACGACTAAAATATGAAAAAGTGTCCCTTTAAATATCAGAACTAGTTAAGAGTTACACTATACTAATGAACCACCTATGGTACACTAGGCTATGAGTCAAACTAAACACTCTGAAGCATTTTATATTGACTGTAAGGCATTTTAATACAATAAAATATCATTTTGTGCTTTATTTATCTCAAACTGGGAAAAATATGAAGAACTTCTGCAAAGTTCTGGACAAGGAGGTGTGAATAAACGGGTCAGTTTAAGCTAAAAATGACATCCTGAATTAAAACCCAGATCAGAACTGAAATGACTGGCTGAGTTAGAGGCAGAAAATAAAGCTCCTGAACAGGAGAGACGATGAAAACGGCTCCGACAGCAATAATTCACTCCTTCATTCTGCAAAAATAAACGATTCGAACATAAAAGGAAACCTGAAACTTCACTTCCAGCAGAAAAAGAATCACCAAATGATTAAAAAGGTGCAGAAAGTTTCACAGATGAAGGTTTTTTAAGTTAAACATTTTAACATGAAACTAAAAACACAGAAACCCAAACAGACAGGAGTTCTGCTGCTTTAGGGAGGGTTTTGGTTTCTGAATCTAAATATTAGATTCAGTTTCTTTCTGAGCTGATTTCACGTTTTTTATTCACTTAGTGAATCAACTGAGATCCTGAAGCAAAGATTCAAAACAGAACCAATAAAAGTTCTAATCACCTCCGTTCAGGTCCACCAGCATCTCCAGACCCTCCAGTTTGGTCTGGATGGAGATGTGTCTCTCTGTGGAGACACAACGTGAACAACAAAAACACATTTTATCCTGCTGTGTTTCCTCCTGTTTGTGTGAATTACCGACGGCTGTGGGCGGAGGTTTGCTGTCGCCGTCTGCAGCTTCCTTCTGCTCTGCTGCTTCAGCAGGAGCATCTTCATCATCATCACCTGCAGTTTTATAAACCATAAATAATATTAGAAGCAGATCAAAATCACAAAAACGATCAGTGATTGTGTTAAAACTACAAAAACAATCATGCATTTAGGGAAAGTGTTTCCTGATTCCTGAAATATTTCCCATCATAAGGATATGATTTAATAGCTGCTTATGGCATCAAATCAGATATTCAATTCTAGAGTTTTATGATGATAATAATAATAATAATAATAATAATAATAATAATAATAATAATAATAATAATAATAATAATAACAATAATAATAATAATTCTTGTTCTGAGATGCAAACTAGAGCCTGACAAGGATTTCTGATGAATTTGAACAAGCTGGTCCTGTACAGGAGGTTCTGTCCCATATCAGCTCATGGTTCTGACTGGTGGAGTTCAGACATACCCGACCCGTTTTAGGAACCAGCAGCCGGAACATGTGGAAAACCCAGCTGAGGAATAAGCACAACTCCATCTGACTTCCTGTTGGAGCTGCAGCAGAATCTCTGGGTTCTGGTGGGCCTAACACTGGTTTAAACGTCAGGAGGAGCTTTCTGTGTTTCTCACATCTAAACATACGTTTCTGGCCCCAGCATGATAAACTCTTCTTAATGTGATGATGAATTCAAATGTTTTAATTTAGCCCTAGGAATAAAATGTCTGCCAGATAAAAGAAAGAAGCTCTTTTAAATAAAATCGGCTGTTTGGACCTAATTCAGAACACAAACAAACTGATTGGACCATTTAAGGCTAAATAAAGATGACGTAAGAATCTTTGGTATCAGAGACTTTAGTTGGTTTATTTGTTTGATTCGTTTCTAGTTTTTTTTTACAAAAACTTCCCTAACCCTGTAATAAATGCTGAATCCGTCGCTGTTCGTAAACGTGCGCACTTTCCGCGTCTCTGCGGTCCTGTTGTGCAGCTCCGCGCTGAGGCCGCGTCACATTCAGTAACTTTAAACCCAAGGGCTGAGAGCTAACTGTTAGCTAGCTGTTAGTTAACTGTTAGCTTGTCTCAGAGGGAGGCGGAAGTAACGTCGGCAGCTCCAAACCCTCCGCTCTGTTCAGCTCTGCTGTTTGTTGTTGTTGACTGTTTAGGCCCCGTGGCGGAGCTCCATGGTGAGGCCCTCGTCCTCTCCGCAGTTAAAAACTCAAATTTTCCGTAAATTCGTTGCGCTGCAATCAGCACACCTGACGCAAAAAAATCAGACGCACTTTCCGAACGATACATTTGGTACCAGAAGAGAAAGTGACGCAGTTTTACTCACGTTTGATATCGCTGTCCTCCTGGTGTAGCTGAGCAACGGCCTCCTCTGTGAG
>SSNS01000387.1:119732-132040 GCA_006937985.1 Aphyosemion australe
CAGCCGGTTTAGGGCTGAGGCAAGGGTACCAATAAGAAGTGTGCTTGCATGGTGACGTAGGATTGGTTTTAGACGTGTTAGTCAGCGTGCCTGATAAAAAAAGATCTCACCCCCGAGTTTATCTGAGGGGCCATCGAGGAGTCAGCATCCAGTTTACCCCGAGAGTCACACACTGCTGGGGGTTAGACCTGAANATTCCAGACTAAAACTCCTGAAATCATCTGAAGCGTTCTAAAACGTTATTAACCCTTTAACTTCCACACCACGTAAAACAACGATAAAAACACTTTTTTGCCTTTTTTATTCATTTCAGTAATTACATAAATGATTGTAATACCTCTAAGGTGACGGTAATCTAAGTTAACATTTAACTTTAAGTATTAAATATTTTGGGGATATTTTTATTGAGTGAAGGAACCAGATGTTCTACTAAGGACTCCTGATCACTGACTTTATTCTGGAAACAGAATTTAAACTGTTCTTATTTTTATTTGTGATGTTTAAAAGTCTTCAGGTGAACAGCTTAGCGTTAAAGACCTGGATGTGTTTCAGACAAGCTGCCAGTAGGAGGCGCTTTTCACACTTTAGATGTTTGTGTGAAAGGCTTGATGAGGTTTGTAAGACTGACCTCCTGTGGTCAAATGTGGTTACTGCAGTCCCATTTTTAAGTGAAAATATTCCCGTTCCATTAGTTTCATGGCTGTTGCCAACAGCGCCAGAAGATTCTAGATGACAAGTGAAGAAGAGTCATTCTCTGTAAGTTGATAAGTAGATAAATACACCGTTATATCTGGTGTTAGCACTCGAATGTTTTATGGTAGGGAGCTCTTACTGCACTTATTACGGTATTTTGTCTCCGGCATTGTAGAAAGTGTTGCCATTATAGTTCTGAACGACTACCTAAAGGAAGTAACGATTGACTCATTCACCTCACACGTACAGCCCAGCCCCCAAAAAAGTCACACACTCTAGTATTTGGTTGGACCGCCTTGAGCTTTGATTACGGCACACATTCGCTGTGGCTTTGTTTCTATAAGCTTCTGCAACGTCACCAGATTTATTTCCATCCAGTGTTGCGCAACCTGTTGTTTTTTCAGCCCTCTTCCCAAGGCGGTCTGATTTGGGCTGAACTGGTCCAACACACCCACTGCCGACTGATTGGTTGGCTCAAATTCACGCCTACTGTTAGGGGGAGCCTCTGATTGGTGGATAGCATCAGCCAGCGGGGGATTCCCGCATGCTCGATTCTTTATCATTCTGGATACCGTGGAGTTAACAGACCTCTGACTGAAGCCATCTATTTTTTTCCTCTGTCTCTCGCTGAGGAGCACACACACACACACGCACACGCACACACACACAGCAAAGCAGGATGCAATATCAGAGTCTCCAAACGCAACACAGCTCACGACCGCCTTTGTTTAAGGGAGACATTGCAGACTTCTCTGTGCTCTTCTGCCCTGCACACATACTCATAGCTGGTAAAAACCAGCTTTGCTACTGTGTGTATACAAAAGAACAGAATTCCTTCCATCATGACTGGGATTAAATAAATAAATAAATATTCACCAGCTCCGGTGGCCTAGTGGTAGAGTGTCCGCCCCGGGACTGGGAGATCAGGGTTCGAATCCCGGTCGGGTCATACCAAAGACCTTGAAAAAATGGGACCCAATGCCTCCTTGCTTGACACTCAGCACTAAGGGGTTGGATTGGGGGGTTAAACCACCAAATAGTTCCCGAGCGCGGCCACAGCTGCAGCTCACCGCTCCCCACCATGGGGATGGGTCAAATGCGGAGATGAAATTTCACCAGTGTGTGATGATGACTTGGGACTTTAACTTTAAATCAGCGTCACCTCAGAGGTGATTTATGAGTTTTATTTATCATATATTACTCATTTATTCAATAATAGACCTGAAATGTCTTTTACTGGTTTATTAAAGCACTTTCAGGTGTTTAAATTTTAATGTAGAGAATAAAATAACAGCATGAAGGGAAGTTAAAGGATGTTAAACTTTATTTTGACAAATCTGTTTTTCTTAGAATAACTCAGAAAAACGGAACATGAGTCTTTTTATTTTGGATCGTTTTCCTACAGAAACAACTGAACAAAAACACTTTTTATTTACACAAATCCAAACTTTACCAGAAGGTTCTGTTTGCTCTGAGTTCGGATCTCTGAGGGTAAAAAAGGAAAATCTGTTGAAAAGAAAGAAGATTCAGTCTTTTTCTCGTCGGCTCCTCTTGTGACTCTTTTTTGAACTCCTGAAAGAAAACAAGATTTTATTATAAAGACAAAACAGCTGCTGATGAAAACAGCAACAAACTGCACCCTCGGTCTGCCGCGTCGCGCTCAGGTGCGACTCACCTCTCTGGAGTCTTGGAGTGGCTGCGGTGTCGGTGGCTCCGGTGGTGACCTGGATCACAACAATCACACCGTTAACACACTCGCTGCTCACACTGGAGCTGGTTAACACAGCTGTTCAAACCCGTTTGAGCCGAGCTGAACCGGTTTTAGGTGAAGATGGACAAATGTAGAATTTCTGGGCCGGTACCGATTTCTGACCCGAACAAACAAGAACAAAAATGAACCGAATACATAGAAAACAGATGATTCTGGGAGTAAAACCATTCAGATGGAAGCGCTTGGAGCAGGAAGGATGAGTTCATGGGTGAAGCACTGATTTAGCACCAATCATATTTTGGTGCATTTCTAGTTTTGAGCACTTTAAAAACCTTAAAAACAAAAAGGTTAAAGATCAAACTTCAAGCATTTTTAAAGGGCGAGTCGCACCATGGGTGGAGTCTAACTTCACCCACACTTCCTGTTTGAAAAATGCTCCTCAAGGAGGTGTCGCCTGGCGGACCGAGAGAGTGGCACTGAGGCGGTGACCGACAGCCCCCCTCTCAGCCCCCCGCGCGCTCTTGGAGTTCCTCAGTCGGAAAAACGAGTCGATAACAAGCGCGTGCTCACGAGCACACAGAAACGGCAGCAGGATTTCCTGTCCACCTGTCACTGGACAAAAGGTAGGAGGACGTTTTTTAAGGAGGCGAGCGGCTCTGAGCCGTAACGTGTCATATCGGCAGGTGAGTGGCTGAGCCAGGTGGAGGCGTGGCCAAAGACTCAGCTGGAGTCCAGTGCAGCATAGCTACGTAGCACGGTAGAGACGTCACCCTGCAGCTCTACAGCCATCAGCTGTGACTGGTTCTAGATCAGTGTGGAGCAGAGTTTAACCTGAAGATGGAGACAGAATTACGGTTTTGGGCTGAATTATTACATTTTAGTAAGTTGCACTAAACTGCCAAAGTAATGATTCCACATGTCTACAGCACTATGAGACACTCATCTATACAGGTGATCAGCAACAACAGCTGATTTAGGCGTTGCTGGCTCTTTAAGAATCCTGACAATCAAAGGAATTTACTTTCTTCAGCATTAAAACTTTACAGAGTAAAAAAAAAGATAAAATCCTTCAATAATTAGATGTTTAAAAGTGCATCGTCCATTCTTGGGAAAAGACGTTCAAGCTAGCTACAAAAAAAATTCAAAGATCCAACCCCTCTCTTCAGGCTGACCTCTAGGGTCACAGGATCTGAGGGTTGTAGAAAATGGTACAACACCAGCGTGTGACACAAACACACAAGCAGGCACACAGCTCTGCTGAGCTGCTACGGTCAAAATTTCCAGAAACGAAATGAAACGAACCTCCTCCTGCTCACTTTTCAAAGTCTGTTACCTGAAGCAGCTGCTGTGGTCCCAATAACTGACCACCGATCAGTGTGTGTGTGTTATTGTATCAGTGGGGCCCTAAGGTATGGACAAACTTTAGTCTGGAACAGAGTTATATTGACTGTGTCCCTGGCTGACTGTCTTGGGTGTCCTTGTGCTAACCTGTGATGGGCAGGTGACCTGTACAGGTGTAATGTGGAGGTTAGAATGTGAGTCGGGACTCGGCACGGCTCCACCAGCAGCTCGTAGGAAACCCAAACGGTGTTTTTAACCCGACACCCGCGATCATACCCGAACACCAGCAGCGGTCTAGGTTCTACCCACCGGGGGATTTGGAGCGGTGCCGTCTGNCAGGGGTTCCCAAAATGTTTTCTTTGAGGACCCCCTTTCTCGTGTCCAAAATAAGCCAGGACCCAACCCCAACTCCTACACGCAAAAACACATTAAATGTGATCATTTACAAACTTTCTACAGACATACTGAGTTAAACTTTTATATGGAGTTCTGATTATACTGTAGGGTGTGTTATTGGTATTGTATAAATGAAATTTTTACAAATAAAATCTTGCTAACCTCACAACCTCAGCAAAGACAAAATTTTGGGGACCCCCTGCAATCTTGTGGGGGGTCCCAACCCCCAATTTGGGAACCCCTGTCCTAAGGTATGGACAAACTTTAGTCTGGAACAGAGTTATATTGACTGTGTCCCTGGCTGACTGTCTTGGGTGTCCTTGTGCTAACCTGTGATGGGCAGGTGACCTGTACAGGTGTAATGTGGAGGTTAGAATGTGAGTCGGGACTCGGCACGGCTCCACCAGCAGCTCGTAGGAAACCCAAACGGTGTTTTTAACCCGACACCCGCGATCATACCCGAACACCAGCAGCGGTCTGGGTTCTACCCACCAGGGGATTTGGAGCGGTGCCGTCTGTCTCTGGAGCGACTGCGGTGGCGGCGGGGGCTCTTGCTGCGGTGGCGGTCTCTGCGAGGCGACGGGCTGTTGAACAACAACACACCAGTCAGAGTCAAACACAAACAGGAGGCTTTGACCGCGATGGCTGCCGGATCAGAGCCGTACCTTCGTCTCTTTGGAGATCGGCTCCTCCTGGAAAACAAAAGCATCACGTTTAGTTTTCTAGCAGCGTAAAGTCAGCGGGTTTCTGACACAAGGTTCATAAACGTGGTAAAAAAAGAGCAGCAGAAACCGTCTGGGCGAGCGGCTGCGTCTGTAGCGTGGCGACGGGGAGCGGCGCGGCCGGTCGTTGTCACGGTAACCACGTCTGTGGGGCTCAGGGCTTGGCTGTCTCTCCATCTGCCGACGAAGGGAAAACAATCAGGCGAGTTTAAACCGTTTCTAAAAGAGCTGACTGATCTAACGAAGGAGCCAAACACGTCAGCAGCAACTTCCCAAGTTCTCAGAGTTCTACTCAACGACCAGCAGGGGGCTCTGTTCACGAACACGAGTCAAGCCAAACCTTCTGTGTTTGTAGATGATGAAACTTTTACCTTCTCTTCCTCCTCGTCCTCTTCCTCGCTGCTCTCCACTTCGTCCAGGTCCTCCTCCAGAGCGCTGATCCGCGGGTCCAGCATCTCGGCCTCCTCCAGAACCTGTCTCTTCTGTAAACAAACACACCAAGTTACTTTCAAATAAAGTTTTATTCAAACAGACGAATGAAAACAAACGGAGCGAACCGCTTCAGCGTCTTTAATCAAACAGAAACAATTAAATATCAAAAGCTGCAGAATTTAGGTTTTTTTTTAGAAAAAACGTTAACGGCGACGTGGCACAGGAGTTAAGTTATGTGAATGGATGGAGCTTTGGAGTCCTCTGACTCTGAAAGGCGCTACACAAGAGCGGCTCATTCATCACAAACTGGTTTCATCTGAACAACAGCGTCCCAACACGACGACACAAACAGCTGATCCAGTTTTCAGACAGATGATTTTCCTCCAAAGAGCCGAGAAAATTCCTGATGAAGTCATTTAGAGGAAAATCAGCTGGGAACTCGTGCATCCTGTTCCAGGAAAACCAGGTTTTACTGGGATTTCTTTGATGTTTGTCATCATGAGACCAGCTAAAGATCCTGGCTCATCCCTTGAGTTAGGAGCCAAAAGCATCCACGTCTCTTCATAAACCACTGAAACTGGGAATCAAGAAATCTGCAGAAATGTAAAGTAAAATGTCGTCAGGGGTTCTGGGAGCGTCAGGTGAACTCACCTGTAGGCGGGGCAGGATGATGTCACACACCCTCTCTGCATGAAGAAGCTCATCAATGAACTCGTCGACATGCATCAACTCAAACTCTGGAAGTGAAGAAAAGAAAGTCAGGTTTTTTATTTACACACATAATCCAGCAGTATAATTCTACACAACTCCTGGATTATAATCCAGGATGGGAACCGACTGATCTGAATACAGACTTCTGTTATATCTCTGTAGAAGAAAGGATGTTTTATTTAGCGCCTCTCCAGATAAAAACCACGAGGCGCTTCACAAGAAACCATAAAAATAAAAAAACATCATGATGGGAGAAAATGATAAAAAGACAAAGATCAGAACGAGGTCAACACAAAGACATTCATCACATGAAACTAAATCATTTGGAGACTACCGGAGGAACGTCAGCTGTTTCTAACAGCTTTAACACGCCGCCGTCGGCTCGCTGCTCTGGTATAACAACACATTTATGAAGGTTTATTATGGTGAAAAGAGACTCAAAGCTAATAAAACAGATGATTTCCGTTTCCTCCGCTGAAACACGACGGGTTTATTTAACCAGCTCACCTCCGTTCCTGTTCTGACATTTGACCTTTCTGTAGTCGTTGTACAGCGGCTCCAGGTACTTATAACAGTCCACGGCGGTGCCGGTTAGCCTCATGTACATCGCTCCGAGCAGACGGACGTACCTGAGGAGGAACGGATAAAGATTTCTGCTTCAGGCTGAATCCGTTCTGCTGAATCATGAGCAGATCTCTGAGGATTCAGGTTTCAATAACAAATCTGTGTATTAATTAACTTCTTGGAGCTAAAACTCTGTTTATAATAAATTGTGCTATTTTGGTATTTTTCAGATTAAACAGAATTATGAACAGAGGCTGCTGATCCCATCTAAAACAGGTTCCTTAAGTTGTCCGTTAACATCGACTCATCCCTTGAGTTGGAAGCTTTCAACAGGAACTAATAAACTACTAAAAAGATTGTTACCATAAAATTGTGATTTACTTCTCCAGACATTTCTTATTAATCTCTCTTTTAAAAGTGAGGAACACTCGTTTAATCTTTACATCTGCAGCAGTCTCTAGTAGGAATGACGGCCTTGTAAAAAGTCCAGGTGCACCTGTTTCAGGAACTAGAAGTTAGCCACGTCAGACGGCAGGATCTGGACTCTTACTTCCTGATGTGTGGACATCTCTCCTCTGATTGGCTAACAGCAACACGACTCTACCACTGACTCTGTTTGCTCTGCAACGTTGATGTTTTATCTCCACCAATAACACAAGCCTGGAGGAGTTCTGCTGTGTGGTGGAGTTGCTAATGCTAACGGTTAGCTTCTACTAGCCCAGACGTTCTCTGCTGTTTCCTGGACGCTAAACCAACAACAGCCTTCCCCGTCGTGAGTCAAGATGGGTGAGTCCATGAATGTTCAGTGACAGTGTGACGTAGATCTGTCAGGATTTTCACCTAGAGTCTATTTTCTATCAGAAGCTAATGCAGGAGATAGGTGGAGGAGACTATTTTCATGTTCAGCCTGTATGAAACACTCAGAGTGACCCATTAGAATCAGAGATAATCAGTAAAACATGGTTTCTCAGTGTTCCACACCTTATTATTTTGTCATTTTTATTTGATTTCTGGTGAAATAAGTTAATGTTTCATGAGCCTGAGTCAAGACCCAAGCTTTCATCTGAATAAAACAGCAAAAACTCAAAGTGACTACAGATCAGAGAAGATCATAGTGGGATGATTTAAAAAATAAGAAACTCAATCAGAGTCTTGGGAACTCACTTAAAATCTTCGTTTTTGATGAACTCCACGATGATGTCTTTCTCCGGTTGGATCTGCAGCATCTTCAGCGTGAGGCAGATGAAGGGAGTCGGTTTGATGTTTCCACCATAAACGCCTCCGATAAACTTCAGCTCCATGGCTTTATCCACCACCAGCTCAGCTGTGGACGACAAGAAAAGCTAAAGAAACCAACAGGAACTGCAGACACAAAGATTCTTGCTCTTTGGGCGTTTCACGTCATCTGTTTCCATTTAGTCCCAGATCAAGACTCTTAATGCTCTAAAAGACTACATTTAACCAGAGACCATAGAACAAAAGGACCCTGACCAAAGTATCAGCCAACAAACAACCACAAACTTGAAAATTCTGTGAATGTTTTGTATATTTAGAGAGAAAACTTTCAGAAGGTTAGCAGGAACGTGTCTATAACTACAAATACCGGTAAGTCACTAAAACTAACAACTAAAACTCACCAGATTTCAGCTAAAAGTGCAACTAAGCTAACAATTTAGAACACTTCTGATTTTAACACTTCTGCTGACAATTCTCGGCCTACATTTCATTCACTAAACTGTATTTTTAACACATTAACAACGAAAACACCTATAATCCTTCCGTTTGTTTGGATTGAAGCTAGCCGTCAGGAGGCTAACATGCTAACATGCTGACCGGTGAGACCGAAGCACTCCTCCTTCCAGTATTTGGACTCGTAGATTCGGGTCCGGATGATTTTCTCCACCAGGTACTGCGGGTTGGTTCCGTGTATGCTGTTGGCATCTTTTACGGTTCTGTTTGCCATCGGAATGAAACTGAAGAGCCACAACCAGGGAGCAAACGGCGGAAATGATAAACACAACACTTCCGGTGTCACATGGAAATGTGTTCCCGAGTCCAAAACTTCGCAAAGAGTTCCCCCCAGAGTCATTTCAGCTGTCAGCCCTAAATTTGTGCAATGATTATAAATGTAAGTGTCATAGTGGATCATTTCAATTTTCGGTTCCACCAGTTAAAAGTATTTTTGCTAGTTAATGATTTATTTTTGTGTTGCAAAGCTATGTTTTTTTTGTGCATACTAGGATTTGTTTATTTTGGCACAAGATGCATCAAATCAAATCAAACTTTCTTTATAAAGCGCTTTTCCAACACAAAGTGCAACTCAAAGTGCTTTACAGGTTAAAATGACCCTATATAACCCTCCTTCCCATTCCTCCCACACCATTTTAAAAGCATTGGCATATTCATTACGAGGGCCGTAATACTGGAAAGACGCCTCGCCATGAGTATGTGTCCTGACCAATCCAATCCAATTATTTCTAGAGCACACTTATACACAGCCGAGGCCGACCAAAGTGCTGTACAGTAAAAATAACAAGCATACACAGTAAAACCAACATACAATACAGGAAATGATAGTAGTCAGATGACCACTACCAAATCAACAATAAGAAGTAAAAACATAATAAAAGGTAAACTAGGCCGAATTAAAAGCCAGCGAATAGAAATAAGCCTTCAAGCGTGCCTTAAAAACAGGGAGAGAGGGGGCCATTCTCACTGCCAAAGGGAGTTGGTTCCAGAGACGAGGCGCACAGATTGAGAACGCACGTGCTCCTCGAGTCCTCACCCGAACACTTGGGACCTGTATCAGGTGGTGGTCTGCTGACCGAAGGGTTCGACCAGGTATGTACGGCTGAACTAGCTGAGTCAAGTACACTGGAAGATTAAAGTGATTTAAAAACAAGAAGTAAAATTTTGAACTGGATGCGGTAGCGCACCGGGAGCCAGTGCAACTGGGCCAGAACAGGAGTAATGTGCTCCCTCTTTCTGGTGTCCGTCAAAAGGCGGGCCGCCGCATTCTGCACCAGCTGTAGGTGTGCAACTGAGGAAGATGTGGATCCATAAAACAGGGAATTCGCATAATCCAAGCGCGAAATTACCAATGCATGGATCAAAGTGTGCAAGTTGCGTCTAGTCAGGATGGACTTCATCTTAGATATCCGGCGAAGCTGAAAAAAGCATGATCTAACCACCTGACTAATGTGAGAGTCCATCCGCAGCTCTGGGTCCAACACTACTCCTAGGTTAGTGATGGTTGGCTTCACTAAACTGGCGAAGCAGGGTGGCAGAACAGGGCTAACTGCAGTGGGAGAGGGAGGAACAAATAAAAGAGCCTCCAACTTTGACTCGTTCAAGTGTAAAAAGTTGCTACAAAGCCAACCCTTCACTTCATTCAGGCAATCCACAGCCGGTTGCACTAAGTCTAGTGATTTTAAAGAAACATAAAATTGGCAGTCCTCAGCATACAAATGGTACGTCACACCATGTCGCCTAAAAATAGCTGCCAAAGGAAGAATATAAAGATTAAAAAGCAAAATCGAGCCTTGGGGAACACCGCAGGGCAAAGAGGAGACTTCAGAGGCAAAATCCCCCAGCCTCACACAAAAACTTCTCTTACTAAGATAGGATCTGAACCAGTTGAGGGCAATTCCCTGGATACCCACTAGCTGGTTCAGTCGAGACAGAAGTATGACATGGTCTACCGTGTCAAACGCGGCTGTGAGATCCAGCAACACCAGTAAAACATGGGAGCCGGAGTCTGTGGACCGCAGAATGTCATTAAAAACTCTAAGAAGGGCAGTCTCAGTGCTATGACCTGGACGGAACCCTGATTACAAAGGGTCTAAAATATGAAAAGTCTGCAAGTGGTCAGATAGCTGCGTAAAAACAACTTTCTCAAGAAGTTTAGACAAGAATGGAAGCTTTGAGATAGGACAGAAGTTTCCCAGGATGGTAGAGTCCAAACCAACTTTCTTCAGAACTGGTTGGACCACTGCCTGTTTGAAAGCCAGGGGAACAACTCCAGAAGCTAAACTCCCATTCACAATATTTAAAACAGGTTGGCCAACCACAGGAAAAACCTCTTTAAGAAAACGCGGGGGCATCACATCAGTCGGAGAACCAGAGGGCTTTAACCCCGCCACCAAATCAGTGAGCAAAGAAAGAGAAATAGGCTTGAAGTGATCCAACGAAAACCGGGATTAAAAGACAGTGATTGTAGTTTTGGTAAAAAGTCTCTCTCTCTGAGCCTCAGGACCGATAACTAAAACGTCAGTTTTGTCCTGGTTGAGCTGGAGAAAGTTTTCTGCCATCCAGGATTTGATGTCTAAAATGCAGTTAAAAAGTGCATCCATTGGCTGTGTGTCATCAGGAGACACGGATATGTACAACTGTGCATCATCAGCGTAACTGTGAAAGTCCACTCCATGTCTCCTGATGACACCACCAAGAGGAGCATATAAAGGTTAAAAAGCACTGGTCCTAAAATAGAACCCTGGGGCACACCACATGTAATCCTATGAGCCCCAGAGGAACAGGTATCTAAACTTACCATAAAGGTCCTGTCTATGAGATAAGATGTGAACCATCTGTGAGCAGCACCAGAGAGGCCGATCTGTTTTAAACAGGTTAAAAGAATAGTGTGGTCTACTGTGTCAAAGGCAGCACTTAGATCCAGTAGAACCAACACTGTCACTCTCCGTTCATCATAATTTGATCTAAAATCATTTAAAATCTTCAGAAGGGCCGTCTCTGTGCTGTGGTTCACCCTAAAACCAGACTGACATTTCTCCAGGACATTATTAGCGATTATAAAATCATTGAGTTGTTGAGTTGTTGCCCCTTTAAAAAAGAAGGTCATTAAGCACAGGAAGTTGGCTCCCTGGTTTAATTCTGAACTGCGTACTTTAAAACAAACCTCTAGAAAATTGGAGAGAACATGGCGCTCTACACACCGGGAAGAGTTCTACTTATCCTGGAAAAATAGTCTAGTGCTTTATAAAAATAAGCTTCGACAAGCTAGAACTGCATATTATTCGTCACTAATTGAGGAGAATAAGAATAATCCTAAATTTCTTTTCAGTACAGTTGCTAAACTTACACAGAATCATAGCTCTGAGCCAGCTATTCCCTTAGCCTTCAGCAGCAACGACTTTATGGAATTCTTCACTAATAAAATAGATTCTATTAGAAACAAAATCATCAGCATCCTCCCCAACACGACTTCTTCTTCCTCAGTAAGTGAGGCAGCATCTGAGGTAACTGTAGAACCTCATCTGTGTTTGAACTGTTTTGATGCAGTTGAGCTTTCAGAGTTATCAAAAATATTAGCTTCATCTAAACCTTCAACTTGTATTTTAGACCCAATCCCAACCAAATTATTTAAAGAAGCATTTCCTTTGGTTACTGCCCCCATTTTAGATATAATTAACCTATCCTTAGTAAATGGATACGTACCGCAGGAGTTTAAGGTTGCTGTAATTAAACCTCTACTTAAGAAACCTTCTCTGGATCCAGATGACCTAATGAATTATAGACCAATATCTAATCTCCCATTTTTATCTAAAGTCCTTGAGAAAATAGTGGCCAGTCGAGTATGTGAGCATCTAAACACTAATGATCTGTTTGAGGAATTTCAGTCAGGTTTTAGAGAGTATCACAGCACTGAAACCGCATTAGTGAAAGTTACAAATGATATTCTCACGGCCTCAGATAAGAATCTTGTGTCTGTTCTGGTCTTG
>SSNS01000387.1:132788-143938 GCA_006937985.1 Aphyosemion australe
ACCTTGTCTACTTTTAAGACTAGGCTCAAAACTTTTCTATTTGATAGGGCTTATGGTTAAATTCTGATGTTAGCCCAGGTTTAGACGAGTGGGGAGCAGAGGGAGGTGGAGTGTACAGAGGGGACTACTGTCGTTAAAGACTTCTCCCTGGCCCTGCCTCCCACATGCCTCCATCTAAAAGGCTAGGTTATCCTGAGTTATCTCTGTAGTTATGCTGCTATAGGCTTAGACTGCTGGAGGACATACTGACCACTTTCCACACTCTGCTACTCTCTTCTACCACCACTCTCTAACTGCATTATTTCCTGTTATTCCAGCTGTTAACTTTATTTTCTCTCTAAGTGTTTTTCTCCCCAGAAGAAGCTACACTGGCGTTCTGCTGAGCTGTGGTGGCCTCATGGAGGGGGCCATCGGCTGGCACACTGCTGCCAACCACCTAACATTCTCCCTTTCCTGATATTACATCTTACTTTCTTTAACATAGAATGTGCTACTATTAGTTCACCTATTGAATTAATTATAGATTCACTCAGATAAAGACAATAAAGTTTCTCTTACTCTTACTAAATAGAACTTCTACTAAGAAATCACAGTGTAGCCATAGAAACACTACTTGATATATGTGGTGTGTGTGTGTGTGTGTGTGTGTGTGTGTGTGTGTGGGTGCGGGGTGTGCCTGTGCCTGCTCTGTCTTCTCAACCCCCAGTGAGCCGTAGCGGATGGCTGCTCATACTGAGCCAGGATCCTCTGGAGGTTTCTTCCTGTTAAAAGGGAGTTTTCCTTCCCACTGTCGCTAAATGCTTGCTTAGTATGAGGATTGTACCAACACAATGACACTAGTCAGTGTCTTGATGCAATCTGCTGGGTCCCTTATATAGGAAACTTTTTTACTGATTGGCTTATGAACTGAACTGTATTGGAATGTTTACTTTGTGAAGTGCCTTGAGACGACTCTTGTCGTGATCTGGCGCTATATAAATAAACTGAATTGAATTGAATTGAAATTGAGTTGAGCTAAAACAAGCTTTTCTAAAATTTTGCTTAAAAATGGTAAGTTAGACACCGGTCTAAAGTTGTTAAAATCATAGAAATCTAAGTTGTTTTTCTTCAACAGAGGTCTCACCACCGCCCCTTTAAAGGCGGCAGGACAGACCCCCGTCTGAAGTGAACAATTCATCAGGGTTAAAATCTCATCTCTAAAAGATCCATAAAACTGTTTAAAAATGCAGTGGGAACTGGGTCCAGAACACATGTGGTGGGCCTCACTGAGGAGAAAACTTTATCAAGGGTGTCAGCGTTTCCTCTGGTGAAGACACACATTAAGACTTGTCTAAAACCATGTTACTATGAGAGGATAAAATGTTGCATCTGATGGTGTCTACCTTCCCCCTGAAGTGGTCTGCAAACTCCTCACAGAGAGCGTTAGATGGGGTTCTCTGAAATTTATTATTCGCATTGCAACTATCGCAAGGTTTGGATGTAATTATGAGATGCTGCAAGACCTGTTTATGAATAAACCATAAACTGTATATTTACATGGACATTGCCAACCCATTTCTCTCATAAATTCTAAAATGAAGCCAAATGGGCAGTTCCCACCACCATCTTGGCCATGTCACACGTCTCGTCATGCCCAGACAATCCAAGCCTTGCTCGGCTGCCTCCAGGAGGCTGGAGCGGCAGATTCACGGATCTCTGATCGCAGGGTCGCCGCTGCTGAAGGGAGAGAAATTGAATCTTGTTAATCCTCCCTTCTGCAGCGGCGACCTCGTGGATCCTTGACCACGGTGGACCAGCGCAGTCCAGAAACATCCCAGCCCTACCAACACATCATATTTCAACCCTTTGACCAAGCAGTGTTATGTTAAACACACAGCAGCTTCCCTCATTCAACCAGCTAAATAAAGTACAGAAATATAATTTTACTCACTGATAAAAGTGAAGCAGAGACTTCTTGGATGGTCTCTTAGTGTAATCAATAGCTTGCCCTCTTTGTCCAAATAATTCCATGATTAACATCCAACTAAAGTTCAGAGAGTCGAAATGGCCGAACATCTATTAACGTGAGGCCGAGGCCTTCCTTGACGCTCATGCTTCCTGTCAATCAAATCTAATTATTCATAATTTCAATCATTTATTTACACCTAACCGGAAGAGTTACAAAAAATTCACCCCCTCAGAGTTGTCATGACTGTAAACTAGACCTAATAAACCTAGAATGTTTTATTGAACCAATCTGTAAACATGTTCCCATGTGAAGTTGGCATTTTGAACATGGGAGTCAATGAGGATTTGCTCCCTCTGCTGTTGGACTCATGAATGTCAATCCTAGGGCTGCCCACTCCAGTCGCTTGGTCCCAGTCACATGACCCGGTGTTGTGTTTGTACCTAAGCTGATCCACTCTAGCCTCTTTTATAAAACAATGCCGCCAATTTGCCGCAACGCCGAGGCGGCATCTGGGAGCCTAAGGTCGTTTATAAGAGCTCAGACCGTGGCGGTAATGTTGCGCAATCATTTCCGTTTTATAAAAGATTACGCGATGGCGGCAAAAAGGAGGTATGGGGGCGGTCTCTACGCTGTCGTGGACTTCCGTGTATTTTGGACATAACTTGCTTTTTATTGCGATCTAAGCCGTGCTCCTTAAGTTTTTTCCCCAGTCAGCTACAGGTGTGTGTCCTCCACCGTCCCTGTGAGCTGTCAGATGATCTAAGCTGCAGATCTAATGGAGAGAAGCTCCTGGAGCTCCGCATCGCTCCAGTTAATCATCTCAGCTGGTTCTGTTTACAAAAACAAAACTTATGGTCGTGTTTACTTTCATTTTCAACATAGTTCCCGGCCGGAGCTCAGCATTAATTCATCACGTGGTCATGACACCTCCCTCTTTTGCACCAAGGCTTAATGTGCGTTTATAAAACCAGCGAAGCCGCAATATTACTGCAATATTACTGCAATATTACTGCAATATTACTACCAAGCGTGGCGGCACGAATGCCGCAAAATTCCCGCAACGTGATGCCGCCATGGCGCGTTCATAAGAAACATGTTGCGGTAATATTACGCTGATTTGCCGGCACGGTGTGTCTTATGAAAGAGGCTTCTGATTAGTACCTACACTGTGTCTATAGTAGCTGTTTCTCTAGTTATTGACACTTTTTATATTATTTTATCATGAGTATATTATTACTTCCTATATTTGCTTATCTCTTATTTTTTTATCTTGCTTTTTGCACCAAGTACCGCAGCAATTTCCTAATGTTGTGATTTCTCGCACATCTGGCAATAAAACCCTTCTGATTCTGGAGCCACCCCCAGTGGATGAGGATGGAACTGCAGTTTTTGTCACTTTCGTATTGGCTTCACAACAAGGACAAAATGGATCCCCGTTGGAAGAAACGCAAACCACATTTGGGCCATCCGCAGCAGCAGTTTAGAATGCACAAGACCGTAAAGACTCGTCTAGGACCTCCAAGGTGCATACTGAAATTGATTAATGAATTATAAACACAGACGTTGATATGCTGTGTTGTTTTTATTGTTTAGCAGCAGTAATATGCAGTTATTTGCCGTGTCCACTGCATTTTTTGTTTCTTTTCATGAGATCCCCTTGAAATGATCAGGACCCCATTGCCCCCCCAGTCAAAATTGTCTGGAGCCGCCACTGCAACAGGAGACCGGTTTGTAGGTTTATAATAAATGTCCCTAAGTTTTGTTCTCTCTACGACTGAAATTCTTTAATAAAAGTTCAAAAGAAATAATAAACAACAGAACCATGAAACAGATTTTATTTGTATAATTTTCAATAATCAACATGTAAAACAAAGAAAAGTTCTGCCTTTTAATCTCCTAATTCCATCGACACCACAACTCCATCTTTCTGATTAATGGCACGTTTTTATATTTTACAGTTTTTATGCACAAAATAATCAAATGGAAACATGAATACATAAACAACGTGATCCAATCAAAACCACAAATACGTCGTTTTCGTTCTGATTTCCTGTTTTAAATCTATTATAAATGTGGTTCTAATAACCAGCTAAAGGTATAGCGGACGTTCTTTACTTCTGGGTGGACCGTCTAAACCATTGGTCTGCATAACTGTCAGTCATTCTGGTGAAGCCAGTCCTGCCTCGTTTTCACTTCCTGCACATGCACACTCTGTTTCTGCAGAGTGCCTTCGGACGACGGAAGGAGGTGAACGCCGTCCTTGCGCCCCACCCCCACCCAGACGCCGCTGTCGCCGGTTTTCTGCTCGACAGGTAAACTAACGTTCGGCGTGTTATTCAGAGAAATAAATTTCAAATGACTGCATTCACAGCCTCTCGATTACACATCACGGCTGGCAGCTACTGTAAAGAGAGCGGGACCGAGGACAACTGGGCGATCCCTCTCAGGGGCTGGTGGAGTGTTGCGCGACGTGGGGAGGACGGTTCTTTCCTGAACTTCAGTAACATCGTATGCATTCCCTTTAATTATTGATCTTATATTACTGTAGAATGCAGCCTTTCTGGTTTACTACTAAACGTGAAAGTTTTATTGTTGCAATGATGTTTCCCACCAATGACCCTGCTAAAGCTCCGACTGAAGTTGTGATTGTTCTTCCCAGTGGTCCTAAAGGTTCTCCGACTCTATATCCTATGTTAGCTCCAGCAGTAATCCACTCCATAATCTCTCTAATAAAGCAGTTGTTAATCTCTGCTCTACCTCTGGCCTGACCGTGTGTCATATGTGGATTATCTCTCAGAATAATTTGCATTTCTTCTTGGATGGCTCTCTCGACCTCCTGATATATTTCATTGGTGAAGCAGCTTCCGTCATTCTTCTCAACCATCTCGTTGATCTTCTTCAGCAGCTCTTCCACCTGAGAGGGATCCTTGCTTCTGTTGTTAAACAGGTGATATCGTCCTCCACACTGATCGATGAAGGCTCTGACAGCGTCACTTCCTTTAATCAGATCGTCCACAACAACACCATCTGCCTCTAGATCATCTCCATGGGTGAACAGGACCACGGTGTACTCTGCTGCCTTATCTCCAAAGATCTTCTGAATGAGTTTGACTGTTTCTTGCTCTTCCTTTGTGAATCGGTTTGGTTGAATCACAACCAGGAACACGTGAGGACCAGGAGAAGAGAGTGAGATGCATTTAGCGATCTCTCGTATCACATCTCCTTCAGAGTTATTGGTGTCATACAGACCAGGAGTATCAACCACAGCCACAGATTGACCTTTGAATTCTGCTGTTTCCTTCTGACACTCTGGTGTCAGAGAGCTGAGCGATATTTTAGATACAAAAGCTTTCTTTTGTAAGATGGTGTTTCCTGCTGCGCTCTTTCCAGCTCCAGTTTTCCCGACTAACACAATCCTGCGTTGTTCATCTCCTGGTTCCTCGTGTTCCTCTGCACAAGTGAAAGAAGAAAACATAAAAGACTGGAAATATTAGGTATTATATATATTGTTGCTGTAAATCTGTTACAACACAATAGCATGGTTCAGATTCATTGTGTGATGTGTTATTGTTGTTTTATTTCTGGAGACAGCCTGCTGTAAAAGACAAAGTAATGTAACATGTTATGGTTACATTACTTTAAGTTACTCTCACCAAAATAACTGCCAATGTGGATTTAGCTATCTAAATGTAGCTCAGGACGCTAAATTAGCTCATCACACATCCAGTAGAAGCTGAGCTGGTATCTGACTGGGCTAGGGGGTGTGGTTAAAACAGTCAGATATAACAACAGTTCTTTAGGTGGAGCACACAACGTGCATTTGACTACAATGTTCTTCATATCCTTATTCTTCACACACCCAGAGTAATGGGTGTACGGCCAGCTGGAGAATGCTCTATCTGCAGGTTCCATCACGTCTGCTCTGTCGGACTACAGGAGGTGAAATCCTGTCCTGAAAGTAGCTCTCTGACCAAGTCTGTGGTTGTGAGCAGTGATCGTTGTTCCAGAGTTTTCAACATCCTTGTGCTGTGTTTTTGTGTAGCACACAGATCACCTCGTACGACCTCTGTGTCAGGTAAGATCTACCGGTGTCCTACTCCGCCCCCTCGGGCCATTACAAGTGAGCGCTCCACTTGATCCAAGTCTCAGTTATGAAGCCTGATTAAGTCTTCCTTCCCAGTTTACCTTAATGCACGTCTGCATATAATGCAAATTTACAAAATAATTATCTGTTTAAACTCAGTTCCTCACAGACTTCTGTCAAACGTTGTTACAGTAAAGCAGGGCAGAGGTTGTCTCCACCCATCAGGGTTGTACAAGGAACAGAGGAAGAGAGATTTGACTCTCAGGACTTTCTGTCTCCTTTAACCCTGATTTCATTTTGGATAAAATGACCACCACAACATTTTAGAAACATTTGAGTATAAAGTGTTTGTTAGCTAATGTAGGCTTGATGAACCAAAACAAACAAATACATATGAATACATATGAAAGGAACATAAACTAATAGGCTACAATAAAAATCATTCCAGAATTGGTTTGGAACTGAAAAAGGGTTAAAAAGCTTGTTCGAACACTCAAATCCATCTATAACAGTATGAAACAAACTTACGGGTGCTGGCCATTTGATCTGTTCCAGGTGATCAGATGTGATGTTTCCCTGTCGGAGTTCTGATCCGAACAGTTTCCTTTTCATCTAACCTCAGAGTTTTAACCACCGTCAGTCCCTCCTATTAAAGACACCGAGAGAAATCAACCAATCCAAGAACTTGCTTGTATTCTAACTACTGGTGAAAAGACACAACAGGAAGTTCATCATGTGAAAGATTCTTTGAGGTTTTCAGAGAAAAAGAAAAATCTGAATTGTCACTAAAAACTTTTATCACAACAACAAACCTTGGGTGACAAAAAGTGTCAAAATATTAATTAATTAATCAAAGAAACACTTCACAAAGTAAACATTCCAACTGAGTTCAGTTCATTATGCATATTAGTAAAAAAAGTTCCTATTTGAGGAACCCAGCAGATTTCTTCAAGTCACTGACTAGCATCAGTGTCCTTACAGCAATCCTCATACTAAGCAAGCATGTAGCGACAGTGGGAAGGAAAACTCCCTTTTAACAGAAAGAAACCTCCAGAGGATCCTGGATCAGTATGAGCAGCCATCCGCTACGACTCACTGGGGGTTGAGAAGACAGAGCACGCACACACACACACACACCCACACACACTCACACACACACACACACACACACACACACACACACACACACACACAAATGCGCTAGGGTGACCAGATGTCCCACTTTGTGTGGGACAGTCCCGCAAACTGAGACTCTGTCCTGCATTATTAACAGTCTCCCATTTCAAGTTTCAATCTTGCATAAACTGTGTGGAGAAAGCTACCCGTTGCTGTCAATCAAACTAGGAGGCGGGACTTTAACACAGGTCTGGAGCACATGGAGCGCGCACCTGAACCATCAAAACAGAAGCGCCAGCGAGCACGGAGGAAAGATGAGCTCGGTGAAGAAAATGCTGTCAGAATAAAGACTGGTGGGTTGAAAGTGTTTGGGCACACTCTGACAGTCTGTGTTGTTTCTCTGAGTCGTTTTTTATCGTGTCATGACGACGAGTCCGATATGAAACGGTGCAGAAAATCCAAAAGTCACAAAAAACTTTATTTCCCAGTAATTAGACAGGTTCATGCTGCAACCCAAAGCAGGTTCTAACACCGACAAGGTGCTGGGGTTGTTGATTCACATACAAGCTGAGCTCTTTTAAAGCACATTAAAGAAATGCTGACAGAATTAAATGGAAGCCTTCATTACTTATTCTCAGGATTTTGAGGAAACAGTAACTCTAAGGAACTCTGTTATTAGATTAGATCAGATATTTATTTCAGAGATTAAAGGACTCACTCGGAGCTACTGTAGAAGGTCCAAAGAGCCTGTGTCAAGCTGTGGTGACTGGAGAGGAACTGTGAAGCTTTTGCTGTTTGCTTGTTCTAGTTTAATTCAAATAGAATATATAGTACATGAAATATGATGATAATAATAAGTTTATGTATATTTAACAGTGAAGTTAGAGTCATGTTTTTTTACTTTATCTCGTTGCGTTGGAGTTTCACGTTGTCCCACATTGAGCATGTGTCTCTGTCCCACACTTGGTGAGTTGGGATCAGGTCACCCTAATGCACACACACACACACACACACACACACACACACACACACACACACACACACACACACACACGCACACGCACACACTCACACACGCACACACACTCACACACACACACACACACACACACACACACACACACACACACACACACACTTGGGGTGTCTGCTGTAGCAAAGGTCTGAGCCGTCTCCGACCTGCTAATGCTATAATGGCCTTTGACAGAAATGTTGTCTCACAGATTCTTTTTGGAACGTTTCAGCAACTCGAGAGCGAAGCCCTGAGGTTCACCAGGAACCTGAAGCTGGATTCGGGTTTATTTCATTTCAGTCATATTGGCTTTTATTTTTAGGTGTTTTTGAACAATTAGAGGGAAATAAAACTGATGGAATTTTCCAAAATATTCCCTGTGGGGGTTTTCATTAGTTTAGTTTAATAGTTTGCACACAAAACATAATCAATAAAACATAAACAATGAAAAGAACAACTGTGCACCTAACGTGTCCCTGTGGTCACATCATTTTCAGTCTTCTCTAGGGGTAACATCATTTTTTCCAGGACATTTAAATTGAGGAAAATAAATCAAACACACAACTACATTTCACTGTGGTTTGTTTTTGCACGTTTAGAACTGGATTTCAAATTTATCAACACATGTTTGCCAGTGGAAATAAGAGCACAAGGCCAAAGTCCTAACTGAAAAATATAATGAACCATGGGCCTTTGCTAATCCAAAAATCTGTTCTGCTGGCGAGAGGAACCCACACTAGACATTGTGGTAGTCTTTGAAGTAATTTCTTTTTTTGCTGATGCAGAGTGGAACTGCACATT
This sequence comes from Aphyosemion australe, assembly GCA_006937985.1. Lineage (NCBI taxonomy): Eukaryota > Metazoa > Chordata > Actinopteri > Cyprinodontiformes > Nothobranchiidae > Aphyosemion > Aphyosemion australe. The sequence continues at coordinate 141,750 of SSNS01000387.1, forward strand.
TTTCACAGTGCATTTCAGTTTTGAGGTCCTTGCACATGCACAGCACATCGGCAGCGAGTTTCCTCCTCGACAGGCCAATGGGCAATTTGGTCGAAACAAACATGCACTCTTATAAACTCGAACAAATCCTTTTGGTGGTGGGGAGGAGGGGCGAGAAGTTGATGGCCTACCCCGACTTCTTGCTGTTCCAACTTCAACCAAGCCTTGTGCAACCAAACCCTGAAACTTGTGAAGTTTGAGTATCTTGTGATTCCCTGTGCCTCAGTTACGCTGGAAAAGAAGCCACGCGTTGATCACCGCAACAAACAAAAAAATGCCAGAAAAGTATCATATACCGCGTGCAAGATGTGCACTGACTTATGCAGAAGATTCACCACCATCACTTCCATGCGGTTGAAACAATTCATCAGAATCGCTTTTGCTGTCAGGGCCAAAGTCACAATCATCAGCTCCAAAACTTGTTTTACAGAGAATTCATTCTGACGCCTTCCCTGCCTTGAAAATTGAGCAGCCATACTTTATACTATATACGGTAACACTTTATAATAATGTTTTGTTACTAAACATTAGTAAGTGTTTAGTAAGTCATTAACAGATCATTTACAAGGTATTAGATAATATATATATAATTTATTTATAAAGGCTTGAGTTGACATTTACAAATGCTTAAATAATGATAAACATTTACAAACACTCATTAACACCTTTGATAATGTTTATGACTTATATAAAACTTTCTAGGTTATATATATGATGCACCAGTGATTTATAAATGATTAAACATTTTTAAATGATCAATAACACATTTGATTGATTTTGAACACGTCATTTAAATATTGGTGAGATGTAAAAAAATCCCCACATTTATAAACTCTTCAGATTTTTTTTTTTTTCTTTTGAATACAAGAGGGACTAAAACTCTTTTATAAACACTCAGTGAGTCCCTGATCTGATCTGATGACCAGACACCTGAACTGGTCCGCATCTACCAGCACTTCACTGTAAACCTCCTGATTCTCACCTGTCCCAGGTCACAGAGCTTTGTTAAATGTTCTGCAACACCTCATTACTTGTAAATGTTTTAAAAATCATTTATAGGTCTACAAAACAAAACCCACCGCTCCAGACGTGGTCGACCGTGTCAAAAGCTGCAGGTAGATCTGACAAAGGAAGCACAACAGACGAACCCTGATCCAGTGAAATATAAATGTTGTTTAAGACCCTCAGCAGAGCCGACTCAGTGCTATGACCAGACCTAAACCCTGCTGGAAAACCTCAAACAGACCGGAGTCAGATATGTGAGACACAAGCTGCTGATAAACAACTTTCTCCAGCAGTTTTGAGTTAAATGGAGGTTGGAGATCGGCCTGTAATTGTCAAGCACAGACATCAGCTCCAGGTTTCTTCAGGATCGGCTGAATCACTGCAGCTTTCAATGCAGCCGGGACCACTCCTGTGCTCAGGCTCTCATGATGATCAGACCTAGCGACGGGCCAAGACACGGGAAGGCCTCCTTCCACAGGCGAGGTGGCAGAACGTCAAGTAGAGAACCAGACGGCTTCTGCCCAGAGACTAACTTGCACAGCTCAGAGTACGAAACAGAAGGAGCTCCAAGAGGAGATGACTGGATCAGGCTCTGTATAAGAGCCAGCTGCTCTGATATCAGAGACTTTACTGAAGAAAAAGTCATGAAAGTCGACGGTCTCCAGCAGGAGTAAAACCAGGCTCCTGAAACACCAAGAGTGCTCAGCGTTTTATACAGAATCTTTGGATTATGAGTTTGTGTCGATGATGTTAGCAAAATAGGCGGTTCTAGCGACCCTCACAGCATCCTGGTACGCAGCCAGCGATGCTCTGAACATGTCGCGAGAGACCTGTAGGCCGTCCTCCCACCTTCTCACAGGACCTACACGTCCGCCCGCAGGCCCGCGTGGCGTCAGACATTTACTATTTCATCCTCAAATTACACTCCAGCAAATGTGTAACAAAATTCAATTTGAATGTCAAATTAGAAAATGAAAATGCATGAGCAGGAATGCATTTTCATTTAAAAATACAACTGCTAAGAGTGACTCAAATAAAATGCATAAGCAGGTCTCCAGACTGCTTTCTCATCTTCTTCATCACTGCTCATTCTGTGACTTAGAATTTGCTTCGATAATGGCGGACTAAATGTGTGTGTGTGTGTG
>SSNS01000387.1:155374-196464 GCA_006937985.1 Aphyosemion australe
CCTAGAACACCACCAGAACCAGACGGGTCAGACCCAGAACACCACCAGAACCAGACAGGTCAGAGCCTAGAACACCACCAGAACCAGACGGGTCAGAGCCTAGAACACCACCAGAACCAGACGGGTCAGACCCTAGAACACCACCAGAACCAGACGGGTCTGACCCAGAACACCACCAGAACCAGACGGGTCAGAGCCAGAACACCACCAGAACCAGACGGGTCAGACCCAGAACACCACCAGAACCAGACGGGTCAGANAGAGTTTTTAGTTCTTCCAGCACCTTAAAGACCAAGTTCACTGGTTTCTCAACACATCTGCAGTGGTCTCTAGAATGTCTTAAGAGTTGATCTCTGTGGGGAAAGAAGCTCATGCTTCAGGAACTAGAATTGAGCCAGAGGAGAAAGTAGCTTCAGACGGCAGGATCTGGAGTCTTACTTCCTGATATGTGGACATCTGTCCTCTGATTGGCTAACAGCAACACGACTCTACCACTGACTCTGTCTGCTCTGCAACGTTGATGTTTTATCTCCACCAATAACACAAGCCTGGAGGAGTTCTGCTGTGTGGTGGAGCTGCTAATGCTAACGGTTAGCTTCTACTAGCCCAGACGTTCTCTGCTGTTTCCTAGACACTAAACCAACAACAGCCTTCCCCGTCGTGAGTCAAGATGGGTGAGTCCATGAATGTTCAGTGACAGTGTGACGTAGATCTGTCAGGATTTTCTAATCCTGGAGTTTCACCTAGAGTCTATTTTCTATCAGAAGCTAATGCAGGAGATAGGTGGAGGAGACTATTTTCATGTTCAGCCTGCAGGAAACACTCAGAGTGACCCGTTAGAATCAGAAATAATCATTAAAACATGGTCTTCAGTGAACTTGGTCAGCAGCGATGATTCAAACATGAATAATAATATTTCACCTCCAGAAAAACTTTATTCTGCTTTTAAAAAAACATTTAATGTTTTCTACAGACTTTCATGAATCTAAAGCCTCTTTTATAAAACAATGCCGCCAATTTGCCGCAACGCCGATGCGGCATCAGGGAGCGTTAGGTCGTTTATAAGAGCTCAGACCGTGGCGGTAATGTTGCGCAATCATGTCAGTTTTATAAAAGATTATGCGATGGCGGCAAAAAGGAGGTATGGGGGCGGTCTCTACGCTGTCGCAGACTTCCGTGTATTTTGGACATAACTTGCTTTTTATTGCGATTGAAGCCACACTCTTTACGTTTTTTCCCCAGTCAGCTACAGGTGTGTGTCCTCCACCATCCCTGTGAGCTGTCAGATGATCTGAGCTGCAGATCTAACGGAGAGAAGCTCCTGGAGCTCCGCATCGGTCCAGTTTATCATCTCAGCTGGTTCTGTTCACAAAACAAAACTTATGGTCGTGTTTACTTTCATTTTCAACATAATTCCCGGCCGGAGCTCGGCATTAATTCATCGCGTGGTCATGACACCTCCCTCTGTTGCGCCAACGCTTAATGTGCGTTTATAAGACCGGCTAAGTCGCAATATTACCGCAATATTACTACCAAGCGTGGTGGCACGAATGCCGCAAAATTCCCGCAACGTGATGCCGCCATGGCGCGTTCATAAGAAACACGTTGCGGTAATATTACGCTGATTTGCCGGCACGGTGTGTCTTATAAAGAGGCTTCAGAGAAAACTGAATTCTGGTTCTGATCTCATCTTCAGCAGAGAGCTGCTACGGAAGCCCAGAGGTCCAAACAGGTTAGCACACATAAGAGGTGCTCAGTGTCTCACCTGCTGGAAGGTGGCCTCCTCCAATCCCAGCCGCCGGAACTCTGCCATGACGGCTCTGAGGAAGAGCTGCTCCTGCGTCGACGCACACCTGAAACCACACACCGCTCCGTTACTCTGCTCTAGATCTCATCAACCAATCACAGCTGGAGAAGCTCACCTAATGGCGGTGATGTAAGAGGAGGAGAACATCTCCTCCAGCGCCTCCATCACGTGACCCATCCCCACCAATCCTGCAGCAGACGGGTCGGCGGCCGAGTGCTCACAGATCTCCGTCGCTCGCCGACAGATGTCCAGACATCGCCGAGCGTCGCCCGACAGAGCCGCCACCTGCAGGAGGAGAGGGACGCTGAGCGAGATGCAGGTGAGCGCAGGACAGGTGAGGGGGCGGGGCTTACCTTCCTGGACACCAGCTGCAGAGCGTCCTCCTCAAAGGCCTTCACCTTGTTCAGCCGAGACGTGACGATCTGCTGCAGCTGCTTGAAGGAGTACGGCTGGAAGGACATCCGGGTCAGACCCTAGAACACCACCAGAACCAGACGGGTCAGACCCTAGAACACCACCAGAACCAGACGGGTCAGAGCCAGAACACCACCAGAACCAGACGGGTCAGACCCTAGAACACCACCAGAACCAGACGGGTCAGACCCTAGAACACCACCAGAACCAGACGGGTCAGACCCAGAACACCACCAGAACCAGACGGGTCAGACCCAGAACACCACCAGAACCAGACGGGTCTGACCCTAGAACACCACCAGAACCAGACGGGTCAGCCATCTCCCAGCTCTCATACATGTTCTGCACTAACGTTCTTCTGTTCTCCAGACCTCCTCCTGCACCACAGCTCCTCTCAGCACCGTCACACTTTCTCTAAACCCAAAGACACAACGCAGCTCCGTCTGACCTCCTCTGCTCTTCAGCACCCTTAAAGCTAAAGTATCATCTGTAGAGCTTTCTGAGCATCAACCTGTTCTGCTGCTCTTAAATCATCACGTCTGACCTAAGCCGGACTCATGGCTCCTCTAGTTCTCGTTATTCTGTAAGCCATCTCTGCTGCTATGATTTTAATGACAAACTGTGATTTTAAAAAATAGCAGCAGAAAATAATATTTTACACTTTGCTGAGCGGTGAACTGAGCTATTTTTAGAACAGGCCTGGGGGCACCCGGTTGGTGACCCCTGATCTAGAGTCCCGCGTTCACACAAACAGGTTCTGACTGGTTTTCTTTCAAATCTCAGACAGACATTACTAACAGAGCAAAGAGGAGTGATCTGACTCAGTCAGCGTCTCACCAGCCTGCTGGCCACCCTGTTGATCATGATCCTCTCAGGCAGGTCCATGGTGTTGGCGATGGTCAGAACCACCAGGCGGGCGTGGCGGCGCGTGGGCCAGTCGAACAGGTTGTACATCACGTTCTGCTTCCTGGTCCACAGAAGGTCCAGCTGCAGGAGACCAAACATGCACGGGTTCTGAAGGCTTCATACAGGAATCAAAGATTTCTATTCTTTAATACGTTTAAGGTACGTGTTATTCAAAGAAACTTCAAATGAGTGAATTCTTTTATTATTGGTTCAGTGTTGAACTTAAAGCTTTATTCATCTGAAACATCGTTTCAGTCCTGTCCCAGAGACAACAGTAAAAGCTCTACTTACCTCTTATTTATTTACAGGTTTATTTTGTTCTTTTATCTTAAAATAAAACAGTCACACCACCACGAGATAAACCCAGCTGTAGAAACCACACGAAGAGGAAAGAAAAGCTGATGTTTAACTGTCAGTAGGTGCTGTAGCTTTATAATAATTATATTTAGTGTGATGGAACATCTACACGAGTCACATGAACGCCATATTTGGTTTCACAAACGGCGAATTGCAACAAAAAGTGAAAAGTTTGCAGGCGTGAGTAAATGTTTGTGTGTAAATTCTCAAAAAATCAATACTCTACTTTTAAATATCGATTCTGCATCAAATGCATCGAGATACTTCAGGGAATCAATATCTCCTGCATCCGTGTTCTGTACCTAATAAAGTGGCTGGCGAGTGTAAATTAAGATATTTTTCTAGAATCGGCGGTAAGACGCTGGAAGCTCCAGGCGGTTAAATAAAAGCCGCTGGTTCCTCTGATCTGAGGTTTAGTTATTAAGCTTGATGATGGACGAGGACTCTCAGGTGAGGACTTACCTCGTCCACCAGCAGGACGGTGGTCTCCTTCCTCGGTGCCGCGTTGCTGAAGCGTTTGTCCAGCAGCGCTGCAGCGTGATCGGCCGTAGCTTTCTGACCCGTCAGCTTCTGCAGAGACAAGAGGCTTCTAGATGTTAGTGACCCTGACCCAGGCTCTGGTTCTGGTTCTGACCCGGTCCTTCCTGATCGATAACTAAACGTCTCCATGATTCTGGATCGGATCCAGTCAGAACCAGGTGGAGGCAGCAGAACAAAACAGACAAGCTAAAGTTTTTTCATCCCAGGAATCAAATCTAAATCTAAAAGCTTTACGTCCTACAGTTCCCATAATGCAACAGGAAGTCTGGCTTTCAAAATCTACTGAGACCCCAAAAGGCCGCACGGCGGCGAGCGAGCGAGCTGTGACCTCACCTGCAGGACCTGAACGTACGCCTGATGAGGATCCGTCATCTTCATCCCGTTGATCTCCACGAAGCAGAACGGAGGAATCTCGTCCATGTCGGCCGCGTTCTGCAGGCAGCGCATCACCTCGTGCACAGTGGCCGTCTTACCTGTTCCTGGAACACCTGAGATGTACATGCACCTGCAGCAGAAGTGGGACGGTTAGTGGTGAGCTGACGTGGAGCCAGAATGCTAGAGGAAGGGCGTCAGAGCGCCCCCTGGTGACGCTTCTGCTCGTCCTGATGAGGATTTCTTATAGTCGTCATTTTTAAAAGTCACAGATGAAATGATCACAAAGACGGCCACCTGCCTAATAAATAAAAGGATAACAGGCTGATTAGCCGATCTTGAGTTAGCTGATCTTGAGTTAGCTGATCCTGCCTTAGCTGATCTTGCGTTAGCCGATCCTGCGTTAGCCGATCTTGCGTTAGCCGATCTTGAGTTAGCTGATCTTGCGTTAGCCTATCCTGCGTTAGCCGATCCTGTGTTAGCCGATCTTGAGTTAGCTGATCTTGAGTTAGCCGATCCTGCGTTAGCTGATCTTGCGTTAGCCTATCCTGCGTTAGCCGATCCTGCGTTAGCCGATCCTGTGTTAGCGGATCCTGTGTTAGCGGATCTTGAGTTAGCTGATCTTGCGTTAGCCTATCCTGCGTTAGCCGATCCTGTGTTAGCGGATCTTGAGTTAGCTGATCTTGAGTTAGCTGATCCTGCGTTAGCCGATCTTGCGTTAGCCGATCTTGCGTTAGCCGATCTTGCGTTAGCCGATCCTGTGTTAGCGGATCTCGAGTTAGCTGATCTTGAGTTAGCTGATCTTGAGTTAGCTGATCCTGCGTTAGCTGATCTTGCATTAGCCGATCTTGCGTTAGCCGATTCTGCGTTAGCCGATCCTGCGTTAGCCGATCCTGCGTTAGCCGATCTTGCGTTAGCCGATCTTGCGTTAGCCGATCCTGTGTTAGCGGATCTTGAGTTAGCTGATCTTGCGTTAGCCTATCCTGTGTTAGCGGATCTTGAATTAGCTGATCTTGGTTTAGCCGATCCTGCGTTAGCCGATCCTGCGTTAGCCGATCTTGCGTTAGCCGATCTTGTGTTAGCCGATCCTGTGTTAGCGGATCTCGAGTTAGCTGATCCTGCGTTAGCTGATCTTGCGTTAGCCGATCTTGCGTTAGCCGATTCTGCGTTAGCCGATCCTGCGTTAGCCGATCTTGCGTTAGCCGATCTTGCGTTAGCCGATCCTGTGTTAGCGGATCTTGAGTTAGCTGATCTTGCGTTAGCCTATCCTGTGTTAGCGGATCTTGAATTAGCTGATCTTGGTTTAGCCGATCCTGCGTTAGCCGATCCTGTGTTAGCGGCAACAGCACACTGACTTTCGTTCATCTCGTTACTCAGATCAACAAAGTTCTCACCCCCCCGTGCCGTCCAGGATCTTGCTCTCCACAAAGCTGTAGATGTCCTGGAACTCCTGCTCCCTGCAGGGCAGCGACTCCGGTACCGAGGACACGTGGAGCCTGACGGAGGACACAAACCGTTAGAGTCACAAAACACAGAAAAGGCAAAAATAAATAAAATCATTTTAAAAACACAGAGGAATAAAAACTTACTGTGGAGATGGTCATAATCTTATGGCTGATCTGTTTTTAATAAAAGTTCACTTCATCCACAGATTTAAATTTAAATTCACAGAAACTACTTTTATGAAAAATAAGAATTTATCAGAATGAAACTGAATTATTTGGTTCGTTGGTTTTAGTGAATAAATAGAACCAAGTTTCAGTCGTTTTTCTGATTTTTAGTCATTTGACTAAATACGTCTGAGGTGATTGTGATCACGTGCACTTTTCAAATTTACAACTTTAGTTTCACTTAATTTTCTCATCTTTAATATTTATAAATAATGTCAGCACATTCAAGACTTTATCATTTGGCTTTTTCTCTTACAATAGAAACTAATTGTATTCTAGAACATATTGTACGTTTAACCATTTAACTCGTGATACATGAAATCTTAATAAAAAAACTTATCAGCTGTTGCTATAGCAACAGCCATGTTTCATCACATATTTAAATTACATTACTGGTGAAAACGACCACCTGCAGTACTCAGATTGTCCACCAGAGGACAGAAGACAAGCAAAGATCTTTGAATCTGGTTATAGAATAAAAGCCCATAAACCTTCATGACTAAAGGTTAAATATCTTAAAGCTAAACGTTTGATGTTTCTGAGCTAAATATTTGTCATTAATCTCAGATTCTCTGGATTTGACCCCTCCCTCTCCATCTCTGTTAACGACCCTACCGTGACGTCGTGGTTTAATCTGATGAGCAGCAGCTCTGACTTCAGATTATTTCAGACGTTTTATTCTGACGTTTATGATGGAGAACCATCAGCTGATCTCAGCAACATTAGAGCGGCGCTCTGCCCCCCTACCCCCCCGAGCCCGGTTCTGTTTGGTGGTACCGACCTGGTTCTGGCCTCCTCCAGGATGTTGGCGGGCCGGCGGGCCGGCAGCGACCTGCTGGGGATGATGGGCGTGGCGTTACGGGGGGTCCGTGGCGTGCTCGGGGTGGTCTGCCGGGACAAAACGAAACGGGTCAGAACACTCCCATCCAACTTCCCAAAGCCATCGTCACCATGGCAACACTCACCTTCCTCGGAGTCTTCCTCGGAGTCCGGGTCGTGGAGCTGGTTTTCTGCTTCGGTCGAGGAGTGAGAGACACCGAGCAGCGGCTCTTCTTCACCAGCACCTCTTCATCGCTGTCCAGCTCCTCCTCCTCCTCCTCCTCCTCCTCGCTGCTCTGCAGCTCCTTCCTGGACGGAACAAACTCGTCTTCATCGTCTTCGTCAGAGTTCAGGTCTCGCTGGTCGTTCAGAAGGTTCCTGGAGGGAGGAGGTACCGGTCCCACACCAAGGTCTGTTTTTAGTCATCTGGTTTATCGCTATGGTAACGCCTCACAGCGGAGCTCCAGCTGAAGGACCAATGCATGATGGGTAAAGGGTAAAGGTCACTCACAGCTGCTTCCTGATGCGAGACAACACCTTCACAGCCGACTTCCTCCTGGAGCTCCTGGGTGTGGCGCCGGACGGCAGCGTCGGGGTGTTTTCATCGTCCTCCTCGGCCCTGTGGACCCAAACGTTACCGCTGATGAACCAGAACCAAGCCTGGGCTCCAGAACCCTCCGTCCACACCCAGAAGAGTCACTACTCACAGAACGCCGAGGGACGGCTCCGTCGCAGGTTCTGATGCTTTCCGTCTAGGAGTGGTGGCTCTGCTGGAGGACAGGGGGGGGGGGGGGGGGGGGGGGCACGTCAGAATCTTTCCTGCTTCACCACATCAAACCCAGCTAAAGCCCGGCGTACACCGCGTGACGTTTTCAGTCGTAGCTGTCAGCTCCAACTCAAACTGTACGCCTTCCTCACAGAGCAAAGCTCACGAGTCGTGTTCTCACTCTAAACGAGTGGTAGCGACACGTCGAGCCTTCGAGTCCAAAGACCTGGACACACACGGGTTGATGGGGGTTGGAGGAGGAAGGGAAGGAAACCAATGTTTTGGCTCAAAATGGGCCAAAAATCACACGGTGTACGCCGGCTCAACAGGGAGGGGCTCAGAGTAGAGCCGCTGCTCCTGCAGAGTCGACAGGTGTGTGCGTGTGTGTGTGTGTGTGAACGCTGACCTGCTGTCCACGAGGGACATTCTGATGATGGAGACAGAGGACGATTTCAGACCGATGGCGTCCTGGGGGGTGACGGTTCTGTTGGTCTTCCTGAGGGGGGAGAGGGTCAGGTGTTTAGCCAGCGTCTCCTCCAGCTCCAGCTCTTCGTCCAACAGCTGGTTCAGGACGTCCTCTCTGACCACGGGGGACTTCTCTGGACCTGCGGAGACGGAGACGTTTCAGCGGGTTTCACTTCCTGTTTGAGTCTCATTTCTAACCGACTCACTGAGGAGCTGCAGCTTCTTGCGGACGCCCGGTGTTCTCGCCGACGCCGTCCTCCTGGTGGCGCTGAGACATTTGGAAGCTGACAGTTTGGTATCCGAGTGAAGAGGCTCCGCCTCCAAGGGGGCGGCCCCACCAGCACTGGCTGGGGCTCGTCTGGACCTCACGGCTCCTGACGCGGCTCTACTCATCACGGCGGGGTCCGGGGTGGGCAAGGCGTGGCGCTGTGGGCCGCGGGAGACGGGGGTGGCGGCTGATGAGGAGCGTGGGGGTGAGGGGGTGAGGAAGGAGTTAGCGTGGTGAGGAGACGCCAACAGAACTGGGTCCAACACCCTGAAGGTCTTTAAGTCCCAGGAGAGCTTCACGTAGAGAGTGTCATCATTGGAGTCAGGGAACGGAGCGGCAGCATCCAGGTGTTTCACCTGTGGATACAAAGGGGGAGGAGCCTCAGAGGTCAAAGGTTGAAGCCAAAGATCTCAGAGGTGAAGAAGAACATCACAAACACCTTTGACCACAGAAAGATAATCTGTTAGATTAGTCAATAAAATCTGGTTAAAAACCTCCTCAGATTAACAGGAAATAGAAGAGCGCACCATGTGGCCGATAGAGGAACTGCAGTCAGCACAACGCACTCTCCTGTGATGATAAACCTATTTATTATTGTTTACTTATGCCTTAAACTCAAGTAACAGTGAAAGATGCGTGTGGGGGGGGAGACCAGGGAATTTGCTGGGCGATCAAGAGAAGTTATCCCGGGGAAAGTGAGCCTAAGTTGGGTTGCCCTCTGAGGTTTTCCTGCTCCCTGCTCCTGGAGCTTAGTACCAGGCCTGATGTGCAGCAGCGCAGGTCGCCTGTGTTTCATGACTCTGGGGCGGAACCAGGAGGACACGCCCCCTCACAAACGCAGCCAGAAAACCACGGGTGAGCGACTCTGCTACCCTCTGCCTTCTAGGCTGTACCACTTTCCACGTGAGGCTGAGGCCTTCCCTGGAACAAGCAGGGGGACTTGCTGCTAGCGTTACTGCTGACGACTCAACCGCTTCCTGTCAATCAAAAGGACACGCCCCTAATTATTCATAATTTAAAGCTTCAATAACATCTAAACAGATCATTTTTTATATTTATTTTTGTTGGCTTTTTAACATGGGAGTCAATGGGAACTTCTGGAGCCAGCCCCTAGTGGATGAGAGAGGAACTGCAGTGTTTGTCTCTTCTGTGTCTGCATCAGTTTTGGCAGCTGGAGTTCCTCCTTGGTCAGAACCAGGAGGAGGAGCAGCCTGGGTCAGAACCAGGAGGAGGAGCAGCCTGGGTCAGAACCAGAGAACCTGGCAGAAATTCATCTTCAAATGTACGTTTCCAACCGTTAGCTTAGCTTATCTAGCGGCTAACTGCAGGAGAACATCACGGCACGCTCTCTCACAAGGTGGCAACGGCCCGAACCGATTCAAAACAAATGGAATCTCTACGTCTACAAGCAGGAGACGGAAAATCTATATATAGACTTAAAAACTTAAAAAGGAACATATGTGTACGTCTACCAGAAGAATTATTGGGATTATCTAACATCTCCAAGTATTTTTACATCATTTAAATCTGAATTTTATCCTGCAGGTGTTCGTTTCCAGCCCGACTCACCTGGACAGGTCGGAGGATGGACTCCACGTCCACCTCGTCTTCGTTGCTGCGTCCGTGGTAGAAGAAGATCTCCTTGGGGTGGGGCTCTCGGCCCAGCAGCTTCATCTTGCTCAGAGGCACTTCAGAAACCCGAAAGAACCACTGAACCACGGCCTTCTTCTGCTGCCCGCTCTCTGCAACGGCAGCAGGTGTCAGGTCAGTCAGCTGGGACGAAACAGACAGGAGGTCCAACAGAACCAGAACCGGCTCCAAAGTCCGGACCGCTTCGCTTCCTGTCATTTTATGGTTTTGTTAGAAGTTTCTGGATGTTTTTGTGGCGTCTCTCAGAGACACGATGACCAGCCAGATCATTAAAACGTTTGGGTTTGTCTCCAGATTCCCTCAAACCTCCAAGCTGTCGGTTCTTTTAAAGTTAAAGTCCCAAGTCATCATCACACACTGGTGAAATTACATCTCCGCATGTGACCCATCCCCATGGTGGGGAGCGGTGAGCTGCAGCTGTGGCCGCGCTCGGGAACTATTTGGTGGTTTAACCCCCCAATCCAACCCCTTAGTGCTGAGTGTCAAGCGAGGAGGCATTGGGTCCCATTTTTTCAAAGTCTTTGGTATGACCCGACCGGGAATCGAACCCTGATCTCCCGGTCCCGGGGCGGACCCTCTACCACTAGGCCACCGGAGCTGGTTGAATCTGGAGCGTTTTAATAATAACACCTCCACGGGGCGTTTAGAGGTGTGCAGACTGAAGCTACAGTATTTCCTTTAAAAGCTATATTTTAATTAAAACATAATAAAATATTAATTTTGACGACACGACACTGGGTTTATGTTTACATCTACCAGCCACTAGAGGGCACCATCAATATGGTAAACAGTCCGCTCGGCACAGCGAGGCTGGCTCTGTGGAAAATGGCGGACTCTGCAAGTCAAGCAGCTGCTTCTGAGCCCAGAAGATGTCGTTATCCTTCTCAGAAGAGGAGCGACCATCAAAGATCTAAAACCAGAGTGAGTTTAGGTCGTCATGGACACGGTGCTGGCTGCTCACTTCACGTATCGACAGAGAACCTGGCATCCCGACGGCTGGAAACCTTGTTCTGTTGTTGCAGCTACAACCTCCACACACTAGATGTCGCTGTGGTGTTCAGGTTCAACCTTTAACTCCTCAAAACTGGACTGATTTATTTTACCTGAATTTTGATTTTCTTTGCATTTCTCTGAGTTTTATTCTCTGTAGAGATTAATTTTTCGGTTTTCCCGGCTCATGAACACACCACCAGCAGCTCATCCCGTTTTGATTCTAGAATCCAAATCTAAACCCAGAATCAGAGCTAATTCTTTAAATATAGGGATGTTTTAGCCCAGGGGGTCCAAAGTGTGGCCCGCGGGCCGTTCGTGGTCCTCCACTTTAACGGCTAGCATTCGTTCCTCCAGCAGGTGGAAGCAGAAACTAGAAAAACATCCGTCCATCAGAACCCGGGAGTCTGAAAGGTCAGCTTCAGTAAGACACGCCCTCAAACACACACCCGCCCGTGTTTCAGCCCAAACTCACCGTCTCCAAACAGCCGGACCACTTTGGCCACGTAGGGATTCTCTTCATCATCTCCCTCGATCAGGATGTGCTGACCCGTCCTGATGATGGTGGTCCTGGGGAGACCCTCCACCCCGATCTCCAAACAGCTGAAACGCCCCAAAAAACAAAACACTGATTACGCAGGAAAAAGGGGAATTTCACAATAAAAGCACTGCCATAAATTAACACTTAGATCCCGTTTTGGTGGTTTTAACATCTGTAAACTTTGACAGAAGGAGGAGATTAAGAAGGATTCAGAACCTTTAAAGCTACTGAACAGTTTCAGGTGAAGTTCTGATGTGAGACTCGTTCCCAGATATCAGCTGATTCCCAGTAAGACCTGCTACTGGTTTATCTGGTGGTCCATGTGTGGGTTTGACCCGATCTGCACCTTAACGTCTGAATAAAGATAATCAACATTAAAGTCCTCTTAGGATCAGTGGTTTTATACCTTTTACTTTGTTATTAGAACAGACCCTTTAGAGCAGAATAATCCACTCAGATCCTGGAAAACGTGTCGGATCTGGACAGAATTCCTTCCGTATGTCGGGATGTTATCAACAAAATTACAGAGATTAGTTCAATTGTTACGGACACAGAAAAAGGACACTAAAGACCAAGTTCACTCATTTTTCAACACATGAATGAATGAATGAATGCCTTGTGAGTTGATCTCTGTGGGAAAAAAGCTCTGGCGCTCCTGTTTCAGGAAGTAGATGAGAGCTGAACACGACAGGATCTGGAGTCTTACTTCCTGATATGTGGACATCTCTCCTCTGATTGGCTAACAGCAACACGACTCTACCACTGACTCTGTTTGCTCTGCAACGTTGATGTTTTATCTCCACCAATAACACAAGCCTGGAGGAGTTCTGCTGTGTGGTGGAGTTGCTAATGCTAACGGTTAGCTTCTACTAGCCTGGAGGAGTTCTGCTGTGTGGTGGAGTTGCTAATGCTAACGGTTAGCTTCTACTAGCCTGGAGGAGTTCTGCTGTGTGGTGGAGTTGCTAATGCTAACGTTAGCTTCTACTAGCCTGGAGGAGTTCTGCTGTGTGGTGGAGTACTTTTTGCGTGCTGATAATAAAGCATTTTCTATTATAACTCTTGGGTTTTAACTATTAAATAATAAAAAAGAAAGCACCACAAAAAACACTTCAGGTCAGGAAAAGTGTGCCCAAGTCTCGGGGAAGGGTATTACCCACAATCCATTGCTGTGTGGGAAGTTTGAGAAGAAGGCTCAAGTGCCTTTTCTGACAACATGTATTTTCAAATGAAAGAAGTTCATTTTAAAACGATTAATGATGTTTATTCATGCTCTGAATGTTTTAGACTAAGACTTAATGTGGACAGCAATGAATGTATTTAGTCAAACAATTGTTTGAAAGTTAATAAAGATTTTTTAAAAAGTAGCACAAACAGCGACTGGCATCCCAGCATGCATCACTCAACGCTCCCTGCCCCAGTTCAGCACACTTGTGTACTAGGCACTCGAAGTCTTACTGCGCACCTCCTTCAAAGAAGGGTGTAGGGCGCAGTGCGAGTATTGGGATTGGGCCATAGACTAGAACAGCGTCTATCTGACGCAGAGACATGCTGCTGCCGTAACGCACCCGGTGTGGATCAGCTGAAAACTCTGTTCAGGCTGACTTTGGTGTGACCTCCTATTCATCCTCTTTTTACTCAACTCATGCTGCTGATTCTGTCAATTCACTACATTTTCGTGCTTCTTTGGCTTTTAATTTTTATCTTTTTTGAATTCTTTATTTTTTTCTGAAATTTCTTTATTTTGTTGCTTCTGAAGTTCCTTATGATTCTTATCATGAATGTGCTATAAAAACCCATTTCTATTCCTGTTTCATGACTTTTACAAACCATAAAGTTATTATTTATATTATTTATTTATAACAATAAATCCGTTTTATTTGTTCCCCAGGAAGCAAATCATGCCATACCCTTGGTGACCAGCAGGGGCGCTGCAGGAGGCCTATTACTAACTTTATTTAGATAGTGACTATGACACCTCTTCTAAGAATAAATGTATAACTCCCAATAGCTACGAGCTATTTAATGACAGATATCCACTAATGTTTATTATTAATTTGATTCTGCAAAAAAAACATCTGTTTTGATTTTAAAAAGTCAAACTAAACTTATTAGTGAATGTTTCTCCTGTTTCCACTTTAGCTTTAGGAGCCAGGTAGCCTAGTGAACTAGACCAAATTCTTGCTTTGCAGAGTTTGTTATATATTTTTATATATTCACATATATAGGATGGCTTGCCAGGCTAGGAGCCAGGAGGAGTTTGGTGTAATCTTCTTTAGGGTTAAATTCAGGAGTTGATGCTGTCAGAATATTTTCAGTGTAGTCTGGGTTAAACAGCTGTCTTCTCCGTGTTATTCGGGTTTAAACTGCAATCCTCCAGATTAACCGTGCAGTCAGAAAAACAGAATCATCAAAGAGGAACGTGTAGGAGAAGGTTGTGGAGGAATTCTCACCCATATTCCTGAGTTTTCAGCTTCCTGTTGAAGCCCACAGGCCCTCCTCGCCACCTGTACGACCGTCTGACTCTGGCTCTGGTGAAATACTTCATCCTGTTCTCCTGCTATCGGCTCCAAACTCCAACCTGGTCAAATATAAATATTCGTCTGATCGGAGAGTGAAAAAGATTCCCGTTTGTCTTGTTCGGTCCAGGATCCAGAGAATTCCGGTAACTGATTCAGAACAACAGAGAAGCAGTTCGCGGGTAAAGTCAGGGGTCTCCTTCCTGTCAGTCAGCCGGTGTAAAACCCGGCTAAAGGTGAGACGGAGTTTCTGTTTTCTTTGCCAGGAGAGGTGTCACCTCAAATCAGGTCCGACCTCGCGAGCTAAGTTCACCCATAAGTTTACTGTCTCGTTGACAGCTGGCTACAATAAAGCTAAATAAATAACAAAAACTTTCACCGCAAACCCCGCTCACCCGGCTCGCCTATATCTATGGTTTGGTCAGCTGGTGCGCCTGTACTCGCCCCGCCCCTCGATTATGGCAGGAAAGGAGGAAAGACTGTCTCCGACTTCCGGCAGGCGTGATTTGGAATCGTAGGATGGCCAAGGAAGATCCCGCCTTCCTCGCCTCTGATTGGCTAGAAGGGCTCTGCTACGATTGGCTATATCATTCAGCAGCAAACAGTCTTCCCTCGCAGACTGTCCTGCCCTCAGACATTGTATATGTGTATATATATATATATATATATATATATATATATATATATATATATATATAATGTATATATATATATATATATATATATATATATAATGTCTATGATCCTGCCCATATGGTCCTGCCCGTAGACATAATAATTGATGTCAATGTCTATGGTCCTGCCCATATGGTCCTGCCCATAGACATTGTATATATATATATATATATATATATATATATATATATATAATGTCTATGATCCTGCCCATATGGTCCTGCCCGTAGACATAATAATTGATGTCAATGTCTATGGTCCTGCCCATAGACATTGTATATATATATATATATATGTATATATATATGGTCCTGCCCATATGGTCCTGCCCATAGACATTGTATATATATATATATATATATATATATATACAATGTCTATGGTCCTGCCACCAACAGAAGAACAGCTGTTTACAGCTCGTCCTTTTTAGGGAGTTTTGTAAAGAAAATGTGAACTTAGCGCTAAGTTAGGGTGCGTCGTATTGTTGTTGACAAACCTTTGGATAATTCGAGGAAGGATACCTGGGGGCGTGGCCATCTTCTGACATAAGAAATATGACCCGAACATTTCTGTTGTCAGGTTAAATGTGGACTGGTGCACAGCAATTAAGGTTGCTTTTGATAACAAGTCCTTTATGATTGTGAATATTTATACCCTATATGAGAGTCAGCAGAATGAAGACGAATATCTGGCTGAACTTAGTTTTTTAAGCTGGTTAATTAATCAGAGTGATTTTAATTGTTGGTGACATGAATGCAGATATTTCTGACTCACGCTCCATCTTCGGGCAACATCTGGTTCAATTCTGTGAAAATAACCTGGTTTTATCCAGCAAAGAGAACCTGCCAGCAGACAGCCACACTTATATTAGTGAGTCATGGCATACGACATCCTGGCTTGATCACTGTATTTGCACTGTGGATGCACATGAATGTTTATCCAAGATGGAGATCTTGTACCCACTGGCAACAACTGATCACATCCCTGTCTGCAGATGTTAAGCTGTGAATCTTTGCCGGCGCTCATCCACCATGACAAAGCGTCTATACAGAAGCTGATTTGGGCTAAAGTAACAGACAACGATATTAGGCATCAGATCGAAGCATGAGCACTGTTAACATACATAAAGAAACTCTATTCTGTAAAGATGTCAACTGCAAACTTATGGAACACAAACGGGAGCTCTGCACTCTGTACCAGAATATTGTGGACTGCTTGGATAATGACAGCAGGTTTCTGTACCAAAAAGGAACAGCAAAACTTGAGCCGCTACCAGGGTGGTCTGAACATGAGTCCAGAGTAGCCTATAAAGCCTGGGTTGCTGCTGGCAGACCAAGGTCTGGAATGGTGCTGCAGACTAAGAAGGCTGCTAACGCTAAGTTTAAGAATGCAGTTTGCTACATTAAAAGGAATGAGCAACAAATGCGGGCAAATTCCTTAGCAAATAAACTTCAGAATAATAAAGCCTCTGAGTTCTGGAAGGAGTTAAAGCTCACCAGTAACAGTAAATCACTGCTACCAGCAAACATTGATAGAGTATCTGGAGATAAGACTATTGCAGATCTATGGAGGAAACACTATAGCAGAATTTTTAACTGTATAAATAGTGAAGGGTTCAACATAGGCGATATTGATTACAATCATGGCATGATTGTCCAAGCTGATGAAGTCCGAATTGCTATTGAGAAAATGTCATCAAACAAAGCGTGTGGCCTAGACCAGTTATCAGCAGAGCACATGAAGTGTGCTAGTCGAAGAGCTCATGTAGTACTTTCATTATGCTTTACTGGTTTTTTGAAACATGGCATCTTACCTGATCACATGTTATCAGTTCTTTTAGTCCCTGTAGTAAAAGAAAAAACTGGAAAAACATCCTGTATTGACAACTACAGGCCGGTTGCACTGGCTAACGTGTTGTCAAAAGTGTTTGAGCACATTTTGCTGGAAAGACTCAGTGATTTTATAGCAACAACAGATAATCAGTTTGGTTTTAAAAGTGAACTTAGTACTGATCTTTGTATATACGCCCTTAAGGAAACTGTGAATAAGTATATGAGACAGAATACATCTGTTTTTATGTGTTTTAGATACCTCTAAAGCTTTTGACCGAGTCAGCCACACTAAAATGTATCTCAAACTACAGAGTAGAGGGGTCCCTGAGTACTTGATCAGGATACTACATTTTTGGTATTCACACCGATCGATGCAGGTTAAGTGGGGAATGGAAGTCTCTGAACCTTTCACTGTATCCAATGGAGTCAGGCAAGGCGGAATTCTGTCTCCAGCTCTCTTTAACCTGTATCTTGATGATGTGTCTATTGCACTGAATAACTGCAAGACTGGATGCTTAGTGGGTGAGCGGCTTGTAAACCACTTAATATATGCTGATGACTTAGTCCTCTTGTGTCCTTACAGTGCTGGTTTGCAGCAGCTGCTCAGGAAATGCACAAAATACGGTGAAGAGTTTGACATCATGTTTAACCCCAAAAAAGTGTGGTGATGATTGCTGCAACAAAAGAGGACAGGAAGATGACCTTTCCATCTTTTTTTTGTCTAGCCAAGTCCTGGAAGTGGTGGAAAAAGTAAAATATTTGGGACACATTCTAAGGAGTGATCTCTGTGATGATGATGATGATGATGATGATGATGATGATATAAAAAGACAGTACTGTAAGCTGTACATGCAGGCTAACACTGGCACGTAACTTTGGCATGCGCTCAGACGACGTTAAAGTTGCCCTTTTTCGTTCTTTTTGCACGCCCTTCTATACGTCCCAATTGTGGAGTAATTATAGTAAAGCAGCTATAAAAATACTACAAGTGGCGTATCAGGACTCATTTAGAATCCTGAGGCTACCACGATGGACCTCGCCAAGCCAAATGTTTGTCACGGCTAACGTTCCCACTTTTCATGCGCTAATGCGGAAGTACACGTATAAGTTCAAGTGCCGTTTGGATAGGAACACTTTAGTCAGAGCCTTGGCAAGTATTGCATACAGTGACACAAGGTATTCCTCTGGTTTTTTAAAATATTGGAACAGCTGTTTATATGGTGCGTGATGGGAATGTGGTTATAATTGTTGTATTATCCGTTGTACAAGTTTTACACTTTTATTCTGTTTTATTTTTTTATGTATTTATTATTTTATTGGTTTTTTAGAGTATGGACAACAGTTTTTTGTCTGAAATAAAGTTTGATTGACATTAACCATTCTGTCCTGTTTTGCAAAATAGTTTTTTTTTCCAGTTTCTTTGGGCAGCAGTAGCTCAGGAGGTAGAGCAGGTTGTCCAGTAATCGGAAGGTTGCAGGTTCAATCCCGGCTCCGGCCAGAGAATGCTGCTGTGTGTCCTTGGGCAAGACACTTAACCCGCCTTGCCTGCTGGTGGTGGTCGGAGGGACTGGTGGCGCCAGTGCTCGGCAGCCTCGCCTCTGTCAGTGCACCCCAGGGCAGCTGTAGCTACATCGTAGCTCATCACCACCAGTGTGTGAATGTGAGTGTGAATGGGTGGATGACTGATTGTGTTGTGAAGCACCTTGGGGGGTTGTAGAACACTAAGAAGGCGCTATACAAATACAGGCCATTTACCATTTTAAAAAAAATAAATAATGGAAAAAAAACCTGTAAACTGTGAACATAACAACTCTTGTTGCATTTATCACACTGTTGGATTTACTTTATATCTGTTGACTCTGAAGCATTGAGGTTATCTTATTAAAGCAGAGAACATAGGATAAACACACGTGTGCCAATTTCCTGGGTATGAAATATTTAAAAAATGCCCTATTTTCCCCAGCTGTGTGCAGCAGGTCTGTTTCTCTTCTAGAATAATGAAAACTGGTGATAAATGGGTCTAAATCATAATCAGCTTTGAATTAAATTCTGATTAAATGATGCACATTTAAACAGATGATGAGATGTGTCCTAACCTAACTCTTATATATAGTCTTTGGTCCTAACTTGCAAGCTGCCAAAAGTGAAGACATTTAGTAATAAGTAACCCCATGCTGGAGAGCCAACAGATATAAAGTCAATCCAACAGTGTGATAAATGCAACAAGATTTATTACAAGTTCACATTTGATGTTTTTCAGGTTCTTTTATAAAATAAACTGAAGCTGGTTTGTTGTAAAACAGGACAGAATGTTATTATAGAGCTAGGTTCACATGTTCTTCACTAAACTCCTCAAGATCTGGCTGCAGACATAAAACCCTGCAGCTAGGGAAGACGGTTTGCTGCTACATGAAATAGCCAATCGTAGGCGAGCCCTTCCAGCCAATCAGAGGTAAGAAAGGCGGGAGCTTCCCTGGACATCCTACGATTCCAAATCACGCTTCCGGCAGGCGTGATCAATTGATATCATGGTGTGATGTCCAATGAAGGTCCCGCCATTCTTACCTCTGATTGGCTGGAAGGGCTCTCCTATGATTGGCTATTTCATGTAACATCAAACCGTCTTCCCTCGCGGATGATGACAACTTTTCTGGAAATGTTTCCTCTTTTTTCTACTTATTCGTTTGGGGCGTTTGGGCAAAACTTAGGATGTAAACCTGGGAGACACAAACAAGAACCGATCCTGGTATTTTTCCCTGCCTGACTTTTTCATGGATGAACGTTTTTTGTTGGTTTTCAGTTGAACAACCACACGCCATGGCGGACGGAGCTGACGCTCAGGCAGCATGGGGCGGAGCCACATGGGTTCAGTTCAGATGGCACTTGTTGCACAGCTCTCTGATGCTGGAGCATCGCTAACGCCACCTCGCCAGGTAAGTTCCTCTGGACTCTGATTCGTATGTTTTAATCTCACGCGCTCTCCGTCCCTTAATGGAAGTTAAGCGAGGTTTTAAAATCGTTGCCATACTTTTTCAACCAGTGATTTACTGACATAAAGGAGTGATTATACACCACTTAATGTGTAGTGGTCACAAACTGGAGTCGTAGGCGGAGTATCGAACCAGGGAGCCAGTCGTTTTAATGACACTAATATTCCAGGTTGAACGATACAAAAGAACAAATTGTTACCTCTTCGGGACTCGCTAACCACTAACCACTAACTCTCACTGTCACTACCCGATCCGTACCGGAAACCCGATCCGTACCACGCATGCGCGAAAGGCATCTACTTCCGGTCGACGCATTTTACGATAGTTACGGGTCAGAGTATCTGTTAAGATGTTAAAAATAATAAGTATCTGCAATATTGAAACATTTCAATATAATGTAGATAAAAACGAAAAAAAAAGAAAACGTCGGACCCAAGGGGGAACCCGTCTGGTTCAGAAATGAGGCAAACACGGAAGTGGCAAAAATTGCAGTTCTCCCCTCATCCACTGGGGGTGGGTCCAGAAGTGAGCAAGTCCTCATAGACCCCCATGTTAAAAATGCCAACTTCACAGCTGAAAAAAAGATCTTTACAGCCTGGTTCAATTTTCCATTTTGTGTTTAATAGGTCTAGTTTATAGTCCTGACAACTCTGAGGGGGGTGGATTTTTTTGTAACTCTTTCATTTAGGTGTAATAAAATGCTTGAAATTATGAATAATTACATTTGATTGACAGGAAGCATGAGCGTCAGAGCAAGCATCAGAGCTAGCTTTACAGCTAGCATAAGCAGCTAGCTCCAAGGAAGGCCTCAGCCTCACGTTAATAGATGTTCGCCATTTCAACTCTGAACTTTAGTTGTGTTTTCTGCGTGTTCGTGTTTGGATGTTAATCATGGAATTATTTGGACAAAGAGGGAAAGCTGTGGAATTGTTTGCACCAAGAAATCATCCAAGAAGTCTCTGCTTCATTTTTATCAGTAAGTAAAATTATATTTCTGTAATTTATTTCGCTGGTTGAATGGGGGAAGATGCTTTGTGTTTAACATAACACTGCTTGGTCAAAGATGGGTTGAAATATAACGTGTTCGTGGGGCTGACTGGGTACTGTAACTCGAGCTAGGTAAGCTAACCGAGGCTAGCTGAGGCTTCAGGACGAAGATCCATGAGGTCATCGCTGCAGAACGGAGCTTTGCTGAGTTTGGGCAACGTGTTGCTCCTTTTACTAGCAGTGGCCTGCGATCAGAGATCCGCGAATGTGCCGCTTAATCCTTGTGAAGGCACGCAGTCAAGCTAGGCGGACGCCCGGCTTCACTACACACAAGCAGCCGCACACTCCCTTCTCCCGAGGGAGCTGGGACGCGCGGCTGCTTGGCTACCGTCTGACGCTGTGGTTGTAGCCTGTGGAACTCTCTGAGGGAGACTACAGAAACAATTGCGCTGTTTGAGCTGATCTCGTTACATTTTGGAGACACTCAACCGCGTTTCTCTCGCTAAAAGCGCCCGAAAAACTCCACTAGCTTCCAGTTAGCATGCAGCTAAGGTCCCGGTGAACTCCCCCGGAGCGGAACGTGACACCGTGTAAGCAGCCAGGGTGCGCGGCTCCGATCGCAGCGGCTCTGCTTGTATTCTTACAGTCCATATTACAGCTCCACAGACGACCAACGCTGCTGCCTCGCACGGAAGCCAGACAGCTGCATGGTTCGCTGTCTCGGTTCTCCATCTTAGCTTCGTGTGTTAGCTCAGTTTAGCTTCCTACATTGGTTTTGTTATCTCCAACCCTCTCTGCTCCACCTCTTTTCCCATTTATGGATTGTCTGGGCANGGCAGTTTACTCCGCAGTGTACGAGGATACTGCCCCTTGCTGACCAGTGTTGGGAGTAACGAGTTACAAAAGTAATTAATTACTGTAATGCATTGCTTTTTGCTGTAACGCGGTAATGTAAGGCATTACAGAAAAAAAATCAGTAATATTTTACTCGGTACAATGTCAGTAATGCGCACATTACAACGCATTTCTAACCAGGAATCAATTAGTGAGTTTTCTTCAGGGTTCTAATTACGTGGGAGCCTGAAAATGGTCCAGTTTTTTGATATTACATTATATGAACTCTTAGCGCACCAGGGTTTCCTTCCTACGGATGAAATTTAGAATGTGTGTACGAACAGTCAATGTCCTGATTTATGAAACATGCGGTGGCCTCTCGTACGCATGTTCCTCCGCAATCGTCTGATGATAAATCCCACCTGTGCGCATTAAGGCGCTCGTGTCCGTGTATCGTCATTTACATACAGAAACGCCCTCAATTAACCATATTTGGTCACACTACGTCCTCAGATCGGGAGGGGATTCCCTGGGTTTTTCCCGGGAAAAAAAAGAAAAACTTTATTGACAGCGAGATCGAACCACCGGACACTTGACAACACGTGTATGATCGGGGAGCAGAGGAGGTTCTGGAGGTTGTTTTATTTGTAAAATAGAATCTGGACTGGAATCGGATCAGTGCGCTGCGCTCACGGAAGAGCCGTTCCCTCCGGAGTGCACTCTGCTCTGATAAATCCTCCAATAATAAGAATAAGAAACAATCTTTTATATAGCTCATCTCAAGAAAAATCACGAGGCGCTTCACAAGGACAAAAATTAAATTAAAACATAAAAAATAAATAAATTCAAAATGATTTCAAACATCATGAAATGGTAAGAGTAAACATTGTGATTACAAAATAACACGAAATCAGCCGTTCTACAGTCAGATTCCCGTAGGTCACGGGTGTTTTAGCACCAATAATGTGACACAGCTGTTTTTCAACCAAAATAATAATTTATTGATTAGAATGTGTATGATTTATTTATTTATTTATTTAACATATATAAAGAGGATTAACCCCTTGAGATGATACATCTCGTTTTCAAGGGGGTCCTCTATAACATCAACACAGCAGTGTACAAGACAGCAGATCAGAGAAAATAAACATTACAATTACAATTACAAACAGCGTTGCATCACTCACACACACACGCACACACACACAAACAAAATGGCCCACAATACTCAAACCCACCCACCCAACACAAACCCCACCACAAACATGCTATAAAGACCTTAAACATTAGTAATGTTTAAGGTTAACAATTAGACAATTAGTAGCACTGGCAAATATTCCGAAAGTGTTCAATCAGAGCTCTTCGGAATATTGTAAATGAAGATATAGAGCGAAGCGGTAAGGGGAGATTATTCCAATCATTCGGAGCCTTAAAACAAAAAGCATGTTTCCCAACCTCTCTTTTCATTCTAGGAACTCTAAAAAAGATCTGAGCATCATGTCTCAGACAGTGAAGCGAGTTATAGCGTATTAAATGTGACTTTAAATACTCTGGATAGTTGAAATAAATACTTTTAAAAATAAACTGTATCCAGTGAAACTGTCTCCTAGCTGAAGGTGCAAACCAGGACAACTGTCCATACATGTCACAACGATGTGTCCTAAAGGGACAACGTAACACAAAACGACAAAGACTGTTGTATGCCACATCAAGAGAATGCAAACAAGAAGCAGTGGTGTTGTGATAAACAATGTCAGCATAGTCTAAAATAGGCAGAAGCAGCTGTGTAACTATTCTTTTTCTAACCAAAAAAGTGAAACAATTAACAGATTGATAAAGTATCTTTAACCGAGAATTAAGTTTATGTGTAGTTGATTGGACATGAGTTTTAAAGGATAAGTCATAGTCTAGCCAAACGCCAAGGTATTTATAGGTATCAGTTGATTCCAAGGGAGAGGAGTCAAGAAAACAAAGATTAAGGTGGTTATCACTTATATCTAGAACTTTCCTATGAAACAATAAGGAGTAGGACTTTGTTTTATTAAGAAGAAGTTTATTAGCTAATAACCACTGTTGGACAGAATTAAAGTCGTGTTGTAGAGAGAGATTTATCCCGGAGATGGTTGGCTTGCTACAGTAGATAACTGTATCATCAGCATAAAGATGAATATTGCAGTCTGTGCAGCAAAGTGGCATATCATTAACAAAAATAGAAAATAATAAAGGTCCCAGGGAAGAACCTTGAGGAATACCCTTAGTTACGCTAGTAAATCCTGATTGACTGCCCCTATATGACACACACTGGTGACGATGATGAAGATAAGAGTTAAACCAAAGTAGAGATGATCTTGAAAGGCCTATAGCTTGCAGTTTATCCAATAAAAGATAGTGGTCAACTAAATCAAACGCTTTTGAAAGGTCTAAAAAAATGGCACCAGTGCACAAATTATCATCAAAACTAGAAAAAACATCATTAGTAAATTTCAGGAGAGCAGTGGATGTGGAGAAATGTTTTCTGAAGCCAGACTGGAACTGAGTAAGTAAATTATTATCTGAGAGATAGTCATATATTTGATTAAAAATAATTTTCTCAAAAACTTTAACCACATTATTGATTATTGATATTGGCCTGTAATTATTCAGAATTTGAACGTCACCACCTTTATGCAAAGGAATGACTTTAGTACATTTCCAAGCAGAAGGCACTTCACAGGTATCAAAAGACATATTAAACAGCACAGCCAAAGGCGATGCAAGAGCGTGAGATACTAATTTGATAAACCTACTCTCCATGCCATCAGGTCCTGGACCACTGCTAAAAGATAGCCTATCAATGACCTGTTGAACGTCAATAGAGGTAACCCTTCTAAAGTTAAATGAAAAATTACAAGGCTGGCTGTATGGAGACGAAACAGCATTAAGACCAGCAGAGTCAACAGGCGGAGTTTGAGAGAAAAGCAAGCTAAAGGCATTGGAAATCACAGCTGAATCATTAGTTATTTCATTATTTACTATCATATTATTTGAAGCTTTATTATTCTTACCAACTAAAGTATTAACCCTCCTCCAAAATTGCTTTGGATTATTTAAATCATTTGTTAAACTATCTCTATAATAATTAGCTTTGGCATTTCTAGTTTGAGTTGTGCATAAATTTCGTAAATGTTTATATGCCNTGAAGAGGCGCGTGTCACGGCCAAAATGGAGGCGGTGGGAACCTCCCATTTTGCATCATTTTGCATATTAAAATCCAAATGGGCGGGCTATGTCCATAGATTTATATGTCGATGGTCGGACCGTACAGATCGGGTCTACCCGATCTGTACTGCGCATGTGCAGATGTTCTCTTCTTCTGTTTTATTTAATGGCAGTTTACTCCGCAGTGTACGAGGATACTGCCCCTTGCTGACCAGTGTTGGGAGTAACGAGTTACAAAAGTAATTAATTACTGTAATGCATTGCTTTTTGCTGTAACGCGGTAATGTAAGGCATTACAGAAAAAAAATCAGTAATATTTTACTCGGTACAATGTCAGTAATGCGCACATTACAACGCATTTCTAACCAGGAATCAATTAGTGAGTTTTCTTCAGGGTTCTAATTACGTGGGAGCCTGAAAATGGTCCAGTTTTTTGATATTACATTATATGAACTCTTAGCGCACCAGGGTTTCCTTCCTACGGATGAAATTTAGAATGTGTGTACGAACAGTCAATGTCCTGATTTATGAAACATGCGGTGGCCTCTCGTACGCATGTTCCTCCGCAATCGTCTGATGATAAATCCCACCTGTGCGCATTAAGGCGCTCGTGTCCGTGTATCGTCATTTACATACAGAAACGCCCTCAATTAACCATATTTGGTCACACTACGTCCTCAGATCGGGAGGGGATTCCCTGGGTTTTTCCCGGGAAAAAAAAGAAAAACTTTATTGACAGCGAGATCGAACCACCGGACACTTGACAACACGTGTATGATCGGGGAGCAGAGGAGGTTCTGGAGGTTGTTTTATTTGTAAAATAGAATCTGGACTGGAATCGGATCAGTGCGCTGCGCTCACGGAAGAGCCGTTCCCTCCGGAGTGCACTCTGCTCTGATAAATCCTCCAATAATAAGAATAAGAAACAATCTTTTATATAGCTCATCTCAAGAAAAATCACGAGGCGCTTCACAAGGACAAAAATTAAATTAAAACATAAAAAATAAATAAATTCAAAATGATTTCAAACATCATGAAATGGTAAGAGTAAACATTGTGATTACAAAATAACACGAAATCAGCCGTTCTACAGTCAGATTCCCGTAGGTCACGGGTGTTTTAGCACCAATAATGTGACACAGCTGTTTTTCAACCAAAATAATAATTTATTGATTAGAATGTGTATGAGGATAGTGGATGAGGAACACGTGGATGACCTTCAGAATTGCTGTTCCCTCGTTCTGCCACTAGATGCTGTTCCTACGCATGGTCTCAGCAGTTCTTATATTTAGGAACGTTTTCACACACAAGTACAAATTGGTAAATACCACACAATGCGTAAAATCGTTCCTACGCACGAAATACGCACAGATCTGCACGTAAGTACGGTTGATAAATGAGGCCCCAGGACTTCAAAAGCAGAGAGGGAGACCAATGATGGTTCATGCGTTCCTGACGCGCACGCGCAGCGACGTCAGTAACACTCTCAAAGTCACGCCACCAAAAGAAAACAATTAACACGCGATCGTTCATGTCCGCTTATATTCTCGTATCCTTTTATTTGTGTCTGACGCGCGCTCCCCCAGCAGAGCTCATCTGTGCCCCGGTGACATCACCTCACTGCAGCGGGCGCACAGAGCACCTTTCGCTATTTCTGCAGTGGATCCCTGAACTGATTAGTTCAAAATGTGAAAAAGTAGGAAATCCAGGAAGCCGTTTTTCTGGAAGATTGAAAGGAGATGCAGGAAGATAAGAGACAGACAGGAAAACAGTCAAATAAAAACCGAGAAAACTAAATAAAGTTCTTGAAAAGGAAAAAGTAGGTAGATTTTTACCCACTACACAACAATAACAATATAAAACAATAATTTATAAACATGTAATATTTATTTATTTGATAAAATTCAGATCACCTTCAAAACTCAGTTCCACACCCAGGGCCGTATCCAGGCATTTGGGGACCAAGGCAAAATACAGGGTGGAGCCCCCCCCCCCCCAACTCAATTAATTTAAGCTAGCAGCATACAATATGTTGTTGCATTTATTTAATAAAAAATAATTTTCTGGGGGTCCTGGCCAGCATTGGGCACTTTCATGCCCAGGGGCAATCATAACCCAGCCCTGATGGAGGTGATTAAGGACCTGTAGAGCAAAATCTTCTTGTTTCTGCTACGGTGTGTCTAGATTTCTAGGCTACACAATATCAGCAGAAGAGAAATGTTCACGCAAAATGTTTCACTTCCTGTAGTCAGACAGAGCAGAGGTGAGTGAACCTGCAGCTGATCTAACGTTAGATCCGGATGGGCATACGCCCATTACTTTAAGTTTGTGAAAAATTAGGATATGAAGAACATTGTAGTCAAATGCACTTTATGTGCTACATCTAAAGAACTGTTAATTATGTTTGACTGTTTTAACAACAACCCCTAGCCCAGTTAGATACCACATCACCTTCAACTGGATGTCTAATGAGCTACTTGAGCGTCATGAGCTACATTTAGATTCCCAAATCCATATTATTTTGGTGAGAGTAACTTAAAGTAATGCAAAAGTAATGTAATGCCTTACATTTTAAAATCAGTAATATTGTAATGTAATGAATTACTTTAAAATGAGAGTAACAAGTAATAAATAATGCATTACAGTTTTGAAGTAACTTGCCCATCACTGTTGCTGACATAGTGTTCATTTTCACAATGTTGCAAAATTAATGTTTGAAAATATTTTCTAAAGGTATTCATAGGTTAACCATTTGTTAAATCCAGATTTAGCATCAATTTATTTGTATACAGAGGTTTCCATTGTTTAAACGTCCCTCAGTCGAAAAGAAGGCAGAGCTGTTGTCACTGGTGACACTCACTAAACCTTCCTAACCGGAAAACGTGCTCCCTCGTAACCCGTCCCCCTGGACCTAACAGAGGTTCCGTGGGTGAATTATGTAAACTCCCCACAAATGCACCATTATGTGCTCTTTAGTGTTGCTCTTTAGGTTGTGTTCACTCCGAGTAATGAAACTGTCTCTAAAACAGTAGAAGCCTGAAACTGGTGTATCCGGGTCTGCAGCGTTATACTCATAGATATCATATATATCATGATATCTATGGTTGTACTATTGCCCGAAAAGCATACGTCACTAGACAGATAACTAAAATTAAGCTAAAAAGAAAAAAAGCGCCACAATTAACACTTCTTTTTAGTGTCAGCTCATGCCTGTACTTGTGCTGTTGCAATACTGCAATTTCCCCACTGAGGGACAAATAAAGGTATTCTTATTCTTATTTTCCTCAAAGATCAAGAATTGATCCGCTACATATTTTCAAAAACCCGCTTTGGCCTCAGACTCCAGCTGCGGGTCTCCTTTTCCCGTCTTCCAGCTAAACAGCTGATCTGTCTGCTGGACATCCATCCTTCTCATCCTCTGTCTCAGTTTACTCCGCTCAATGACAGCGCATCAGCGTTCCACACCTGCCGTCACTTACGCAACATCCTCTGTCCCTCAGCAACAAAACGCTACTGAACCCATTCTTAGTTTAATTATTTTAGTATAACTGTAGTTTTACTTGGTCTGTTAACAAAAATAACTGGTGTGTAGTTTATAATCCACATTTTAAACATAAGTTGAAACTGAAACTCAGAGGTGGACTCTTGCTGCTGCAGACGGGAGTTGTAGGTTTTCAAGCAGGCGCGTTTTGTCCAATGACTGTATAAAGGTTTTGTGGTAAAATTTCATTCTTATTCTTGTTTTTTTTTCTTTTTCCTACAGGAATTCAAAATGAAATTCCTGGAAAGTCTCCTGGTTTTCTGCCTGGCCGTACGCGTAGAGATGCTGAAACGAGATGACGTGAGTTACAGGTTCATGTCTCCTACAGCAGAATGTACCTCTTTGATTATGCAGCAGCTTTACATGGATGATCTATTGGTGAATAGATCTGTATTTAATCTGGCTGTGTGGTGATGCTGCAGTAGGAAATTATAAAAGATGTTTAGTTTAAAGAATCTTATTCAGTTAAAAATGCATGTAAACAAATAATTTTCAGCCAAAGGCGCAGTGTGGATGTATGTATGTAACCTTTATTTAACCAGGAAAGAAAACCATTGAGATTAAAAATCTCATTTACAAGAGTGTCCTGGCCTAGACGGGCAGCAGCTCAGCCAGCAACAAAGATCAACACACTTACAGATCAGAAAAATCATAAAACATCATAAAAACCAAACAAACAATAAAAAACATCAAGATAATCAGCAAACAACCAGCAGCATCAATAACAGAAACCATGTATCATGGCATTTCCACCCAGATGTCTTAATAGCCCTTTTTATAAAACAATGCCGCCAATTTGCCGCAACGCCGATGCGGCATCAGGGAGCGTTAGGCCGTTTATAAGAGCTCAGATCGTGGCGGTAATGTTGCGCAATCATGTCAGTTTTATAAAAGAGTACACGATGGCAGCAAAAAGGAGGTATGGGGGTGGTCTCTGCACTGTCGCGGACTTCCGTGTATTTTGGACATAACTTGCTTTTTATTGCGATCGAAGCCGTGCTCCTTAAGTTTTTATTTTAACAACCAGCTACAGGTGTGTGTCCTCCACCATCCCTGTGAGCCGTCAGATGATCTGAGCTGCAGATCTAACGGAGAGAAGCTCCTGGATCTCCGCATCGCTCCAGTTAATCATCTCAGCTGGTTCTGTTTACAAACGTGAAACTTAAGCGCGTGTTTACTTTCATTTTTAATATAGTTCCCAGCTGGAGCGCAGCATTAATTCATCACGTGGTCATGACACCTCCCTCTTTTGCGCCAAGGCTTAATGTGCGTTTATAAGACCGGCGAAGCCGCAATATTACCGCAATATTACCGCAATATTACCGCAATATTACCGCAATATTACCGCAATATTACTACCAAGCGTGGCAGCACGAATGCCGCAAAATTCCCGCAACGTGATGCCGCCATGGCGCGTTCATAAGAAACACGTTGCGGTAATATTGCGCTGATTTGCCGGCATGGTGTGTCTTATAAAAAGGGCTAGAATCTAAATACCCGTTTAAACTCATTCACTGAGACCAGTTCTTTCACATTCAGCTGGTTTTGGAGCTGCTTCCATGAATAAGGAGCAGAGGATCTAGATGCTTTTCCCCCCAACTCGGTGCCGACCCTTGGTCCATTTAAAAGGAACAAGTCATGTCAGCGCATACAGTAGCCTCCTTTAGAGAAATGTATTTCTGCAAGTATGTTGGAAGGAAACCAAGAACAGTTTTATAGATAAAAACATACCAGTGGTTTAATGTACGACGAGACAAAGAAGACCATCCAACACCAGAGTACAATGATGAGTCAATGTTTTAAGGTTTGTACCTCAAAGCTCCATGGTATACTGTATCTAGATCATGTAGACATTGTGAGGAGGCATGCATGTAAATGACATCACCATAATCCAGCAATGGCAAAAAGGTTTTTTAGCTTCATATGAAAGACAGGACTTGATTCTGAGTTTTAGCCTAAGAGTTTTTATCAGCTGCTGGATGTGAGCCTTGAAGGAGAGAGAACCATCAATCACAATTCCTAAATATTTATACATAGACACTAAAGCCTAATTTATACTTCTCCATCTGCGTCGGTACAGAGACACGCCAGCGCCATTTTGCGTCAACGCAAGGGCTCTCGGACGGGCTCGTGGAGGGTGACGGAGACATGCCCCCAAAAATAACTGTCCGTCAAGAGCCACGGAGAGCGCAAGCTTGTGATTGGTCAGGACACCGCTTCCTTGAAATACGTCAACAGCACTGCCACTGCCGACTCAATAAATAAAGAGAGCTGAAGATATTTAGCGGCAGACACGGAGCAGATTGAAGAACGCCTCGCGGAAAAAGTTCGAAAATATGAAGTTTATTCACCCGTGACTGAAGGACAAAGATACACAGCGAGCGTTTTATTCGTGGACGGAAATGACGAGAAACGTGGGTTTAGAGGTGCCGACCACATGAAGAGGTGGAGGAGAATGAGGGACAAATTTGTCCGTGTTAAAAAATCTCTAAAATACATTAAAACAATGTAAACGCAGCAGTAAATACACTATCGTGGACCGGATACGTGGCTGTATGGCGGCAGCATACCCCAGTAAAGTGCTACGCCCTCTGCTTTCCCGGCGGCGGGTTGCTTTGCAACACCCCCCAGCCAACAGAGAAGTATAAATATAAAATGTCTCCGTCAACGCGTATGCGTCTCTAGCCCGCGGAGCTCACGGAGACGTATAACTCAGCCTTTAGTCAATGACTGAACTCTGAAGAGTGGTGATTGATGGAAGATTTGTAGATTTTAATTTTGAGTTGGTGAACATCATAACTTTTGTTTTTTTGGCATTTAAAACTCATTTAGAATGGCACAAAGTGTGTTGAACAGTATTAAAGGACTGTTGAAGCTGAGAAATGGCCTGATGAGGTGAAGACACAACTGAGTACATCACAGTGTCATCGGCATAGAAATGGAGGTTAGTATTTGACTCCTCCATCCAGATTGTTGATA
Organism: Aphyosemion australe; assembly: GCA_006937985.1. Taxonomy (NCBI): domain Eukaryota; kingdom Metazoa; phylum Chordata; class Actinopteri; order Cyprinodontiformes; family Nothobranchiidae; genus Aphyosemion; species Aphyosemion australe. The sequence goes on from SSNS01000387.1 coordinate 186,492, forward strand.
TCTAGGAGTGGATGAGCATCATGATCAACAGACTTTATCCATGTTACATTTTTCTATAAAATCAGATCACTTACTGACTTGACTGAATCGGTCTTGATCTAAAGTCTTTACCAAACACCCGTCATGGTTTCTAAAGTAGATTAAAGACCAAATTCACTGAGAAACCACTGTTCACTAATATGATCGATCACTCTGAGTTTAAAGTGACAGTGTGTAGTTTCCTGGCGATAGGGGGCAGTGCACACATTTCAGGGTAGTTTTACACCATATCGCCGTGACTGTTGCTAGTTTAAATAAAACATTACGGTAAATGTTACCCGTGGAGCAGAAAGCTGCGACCTAGGCGTGACTCCTCAGACTTTGATTGTCCTTCAGTTAATTCCATGGAGAGAATGCAATGTTGATGCTAGTTTTCTGGAGGGGTAGGTTCTGGATCTGCTCGAGGTCCTGCGCCTGCCGATGACGTCACACTACGGCGATACCACTCGGCCAAAATATATTATGTCTATTTTTCGATTCTGTTCTTTCACATAGGTTTTGGAAAGAGTTTAGCAGTTTTGTTATTAAATTCATGCTTCTTACCATCTAAATGTTTTCAAACGTGGTAACGGAACTTCTGTAAGTCAAACGTCCAGCCAATCATCTAGTGTGATGTCATCGGAAGGTGCAGGACCCCGAGCCGGCTCACGTAGAAGGGACCATGGCGTCTAATATGGCGTCCCCCAAAGATTATAGACCCACACCCTATGTACATTAGACCAGATTTTTATGGTTATATGTTACGAAGCCGCCAATATTTTTCAACAACTGGACATCATTTTATTAATTTTCAACAACATTTTCGATGGATATTTCCAGAGGTTAATGGGAAAAACTTTGCCACTTTACCATGCAGGCTGAACGTTGTTGTTTTAGCGAACAGCAGAGAACGGAAAAAGTATTAGTTTTTTTCTTCACTGATGGCTGAGAGTCACTCAGAGTTCAGAGCTTCAGGTTTAAAATCATCACATGGATGACATCAGAGTAAAGTCCATGACTGGTGTCTCCTCCGTCTCTGCAGGACCTGAGATGCTTCAGCTCCTCTGATCCAGCAGCACAGAAGATGGAGAAAGTGTATGATGATATTGATTCAACTGGACACGTCTGGCTAAGAAATGGTTCGCTTCCTCCCTGCAACCTGACCTCCATCATCTCCATCAGTTCCTCCAACTCTCCTGAGTGTGGGGTCTGCACCAATGATTCAGTCAAGCCAGAGACGGTCGACGTGTTTTGTAACAAGCTGGCTGCCACGATGAATCTGGTGTTTGAGTATCCTAACGGCCGCCTTCACTTCAACCAGACTGGTGAGCAGATCCTCAGACCGCTGAAGGTTCTAACCTGTTCAAACATGCAGCAGTCCCATCAACCGCTCAGGGTGTAGAACAGGAGATGGTTTCTTCTCTCTTATCTGTAGATGTTCTGGTATCTAACCCTGATCTCTCCTCTGTTCCAGACTGTCCCACACCTCCTGCTGATGGTGAGTGTCTGTCTCCTTCTACAAAGGTTTCATATAGAAGTTAAAGTCCTGAAGTCTTCACCAGACCAGCTTTATTTATAAAGAACGTTAGACATCCAGAAGAACAAAGAGCTGAGTTGCTCCAAGGCCAATTTTATTGGTTGTATTATTCCCCTAGATCGATTCACTGCAAATATTATTAATCGCTACTTATAAAAACTTCAAACTGAGTACTAGGGCTGAACGGTCTATTGTTTTTGGACCGAAATTGCGGTTTCAAACAACGCGATCACGCGATCATCAAAGTTGCGGTTTTTTGTAGCGTTCCTGACTGACCCAGGGTCTGTTGTGTCAATAATTTTAGACATCTGGGGTTCCCCCTGTGTTACGGCGGCAGCAACAATACATTTGAAAAGCTATTTTTACCTTCAGTTTTCCTCATTAAAGTAGAACAAGAAGAACATGTTTTATATAAAGCACCTCTCTGGATAAAAATCACAAGTTGCTTCACAAGCACATTAAAGTGACAATGTGTAGTTTTTACCATTAATCTCTGGAAATCTCCATCCAAATGTTGAAAATAATTTAAATAATGACCATCGAAATAACGTTCATTGTGCCACTTTATAATAATTAGAAAAATAGTTTTCTTCTGATAGGCACTTCTTGCTGAAGTCTTCTTCACGGACAGCCCGTGAAGAAGACTTCAGCAAGAAGTCGAAACTGTTGGCAGGTAAAAGAGATTAAAACAAATTTCTCTTGCTAATACCCTGTGCCTATCAGAGAAAACTATTTTTCTAAATAATGACCAGTTGTTGAAAAATATTGGCTGCTTCGTAACATATAACCATAAAAATCGAGTCTAAAATGCATCAACGTGGGTCTAAGTCTCTGGGCGGCGCCATATTATGCTTGCTTAGTATGAGGATTGTACCAACACAATGACACTAGTCAGTGTCTTGATGCAATCTGCTGGGTCCCTTATATAGGAAACTTTTTTACTGATTGGCTTATGAACTGAACTGTATTGGAATGTTTACTTTGTGAAGTGCCTTGAGACGACTCTTGTCGTGATCTGGCGCTATATAAATAAACTGAATTGAATTGAATTGAATATTAGATGCCATGTTTCCTTCTACGGGAGCCCGTGAGGACAAAAGGCATTTACAGATTTGTAACAAACGGTTACAAAACTTTCACCGTTCATAAACGTTGTTTTAAACATTGACCTCATCGCTCGTTGCCAGTGATGAACGGGAGTCTGATGTCATTTTGCTGGAGGTTGAACGATCTGATGAAGTACTGGTTCTAAAACTGGGCTCCCAGGGATTTTTGACCCTAATGGTCATCCATTGGTAAGGTCTCACTCGGACTTGTTTGCAATGATTTAGGTATGTATGTATGTATATGGACATTTCCTGCTGGTGGTGGTCGGAGGGACTGGCTGTCGGCAGCCTCTCCTCTGTCAGTGCGCCCCAGGGCAGCTGTGGCTACATTGTAGTTCATCACCACCAGTGTGTGTGAATAGATGAATGATACACTGTAGTGTAAAGAGCTTTGGAGTCCTCTGACTGTGAAAGGTGCTATAGAAGTGCGACTCATTTATCATTTATCAGTCTCTGGTCGTCTCCTGCTGCTTCTTTACTGATGAGACTCTGGTTTGTTTCTTCTGTTCTACAGAGACTCACCCAACACAGCGTGTTTGTCTTTATATTGTCCTGCCTATCTTCATCATCATCATCATCATCATCGGCGTGCTTGTGTATAAAAGCCAAATGCAAAGGGAGGGTGGGTCTTCCTTGGGCAAGACGGCCTGTTCAGCAGCCTCGCCTCTGTCAGTGCGCCCCAGGGCAGCTGTGGCTACAATGTAGCTCATCACCACCAGTTTGTGTGTGGATGGATGAATGATGCACTGTAGTGTAAAGGGCTTTGGAGTCCTCTGACTCTGAAAGGTGCTATACGATCATTTATTATTATCACTACCGCCTGACAAACATGTAGAAATAATTACAAACACTGGGAAAGCTAAAACACTCACACAAAAAACATATTAGTTACTTACAAGCGCAATAATAATACGGATCACGATGCCTCTGTGCTGTGTGTATGGGTGTGTGTGTGTGTGTGTGTGTGTGTGTGTGTGTGTGTGTGTGGGGGGGGGGGTTGTAGGTGTAGTGCTGGAATTTCAGCCGTGGCGCAGCGCCACGGTAAAGCCTATGGAAGGGAAACGCTGGGCTCAAGTTGAAAACACTGTATTTTGCTCAGGATGAGCGGAGGGGTCTGAGTGACCCTGTAAAGGGTCATTTTAGCACATACTGGCTCAAGAACATGATTTAAAAATAGGAAAAATGTACGTAGTGTACCTTTAAAGTCGAACAAAACCAGTTTCCAGAACCAGGTTACAGGCTCTGAAGAACCAAACACTGACCTAGCATCCTCCAGAGCTCTTCCTCACTACCCGTCTTCATATCGCACATAAAACTTTGTTCTTATAGAATAAATGTTTATCTATTTAAACTTAAAGCACTTTTACAGGTAGGATATTCTGACACTTTACTATCATTTATCTTCTCATTTTTACCTCCTCATACTTCTGATTTACAAACCAACCAGGTGCCTTCTTTAGAGATGATCAAAGCACAACTGATTTTGGACCTCTTACCTGATTTTATTTGTATTTTATTATGAATAATCTCCCCATAGGGAACAAACACACAGTCCCAGTGACTGAATGACCTTCCCCGTGTGAAGCGGGCGATCAGGAGAGTGGAGAATGTTTTCCTCTTTTAGGTCACCGTGAACCAAAGATTATACCTGCTACTGGTTTGTTCCATCCTGTAAGCTGCCAACCTGCCAACTGGATTAAATGATGTTTCATCCTGTTGCATTAATTGGTTTTATTCAAATAAATAAATGAAATGATCTGTGTCCTGTTTGAGTTATTTCTGCGTTTGTAATAATTAGGATGAGATATTGGACCTATTTTAACTCTTAAAGTTTTGACCCTGATTACAGGATCTGGATTAGAGATTAGCAACCAGAACAGCTGAGAAGGTGGACCGAGCCATCTGGTCTGAGTCTAGTTAGTTCCTGTTACCAGAACATCTACTTTTAGTTTAGTTTTCATTCATTTTTATGTAGGGGTGTCAAATTATGAGATTAATTGAGATTAATTATTTACAGCCACATTTAGTGCACTATATTTTTTTATCGAGTTAATGTAATTTTTAATCTATAACTTTACTGGGACTTTTCTAGCCTACCTGTTGGGATTTTTTATTTATTTTATGTAATTATATTTAACTATCATGCCATACCACATGTCAGGTGTTGTGAAAAAGCGTAATATTTTGTGATAAACTCAGTGTTGATATGCTAACTTACAGCTCTGTAATTACAGGTCTATTTTAATTTTAGATAAATGGTTTAGTAACAAGTTCTGTGATCACTATTTGCATTGCTCAAAAAAGCATCCTTGACGTGATAACTTAGATTATTCTATGTAGACCTGATGTTTAATTTCTAATTATTGGAGACCGACAAAAAGCGACCAGTATTATTCTGCCTTGGTGATGTAAGAGGAACGTTTAGAAGTCTGTTAAACAATAAATGACTTCATAAAGCCGTTTTTTTGTTATATATTAATCTTTTAGTCTGCCACAATAATGTAATGAATTTAAATAAAAATACATCAAAATGAGGGATTTTCTCAGCCATTAGTAGGTCAGATTAAAAACGAGATTAATTAGATTAATTACAGGTCATAATTAATCTCAAAAAAGTTTTAATCTCATGGCAGCACTATTTTTATGTACATTTATAGTTTAATTTACAGAATTTTTTATATTTAGTTGTAACTTATTTTACAACATATTTTATATATTTTTGTTAATTCTGTGTTGAATTTTCTGATTACATCTTTTTTGGTTTGGCTACAGCCGACACAGCATAAAGGTAAAAACAAGCACCGAAAAATATGGTATTTTCTATATGTATGTATGTATGAATATAGATGTCTGTGTGTTTTATAACGCCGTTTGATGTTATTTTACATTTGTTATGTTTATATTACATTTACTTTAATTTTCCATTTTAAATTAAATTTTAATTTATTCATAATATTTTCAGATTTACAGAAAATAATCTCTCAGCCTTTAGCTTCCCAAAACAGAATCCCCACAAACATCACTAACTCTTGTGTCATTGATCACTCAGCTGTTTCCGGTTTGAGTGAACGCTGGCGTGTCTGTCGCCGCTGCTCCCCGGCAAACATTTGAACCTTTTTTAACTTTTTAAAAAATTTTATAGTCTTTTTACCATTTACTCTGTCTGGGCAACACTGGATGCTGTTTTAACCAGTGTTTGCCAGGATTTTTATTGACAATTATCGCTTGCTAGCAGATTGTTTGTGGCGGCCGCCGAGTTCTGGGCGGATTCTTACCTGGCCCGCTCGCTCCCGTCCCTGGGGAAAGATGTGGATTTCACAAACATTACGTTGGCTCGCAGTCGGCTGGCTCCTTCTGTCCCTCGTCCACCTGCCAGCAGGTGCTCTCCTCCAGTACTCAGCTGCTGAACTTTTAAAACTCCGGCGCCACATCCACACTCCACAGCCACCGCCTGGTTCCGACATCCCACCTGTCATCGCATTCCAGCCCCGTCGGAGATATATTCATCGTGGATCACGTCAAGGCTCATCCCACTGCAATCATCCTGACTCCATAAAATCCATCTGGTTCTCCACACGTCGCTGCTCCCGTAATGTCATCCAGAACATCAACCACAACGTCCTCTCCAGATCTGCCATCTCCTCCACCAAGAGGACTTCCACCCTGGTCAGCTGCGGTCTCCTCAACATCCGCTCCCTCAACAACAAGGGCCATCTCATTAGAGACCTCATCGTGGACCATAGACTTGAATTTTTATTTCTGGTTGAAACTTGGCAGCAGCCAAATGACTTCATCTCTCTCAACGAGTCAGCCCCGCCGGGGTTTGTTTACATCTGTCATCCTCGCGCTGCCGGCTGGGGCGGAGGTCTCACGATAGTACACCACGAGAGTTGGAAAGTCATCCCTGTACCTGCTGCGCCTGCGTTTTCCTCCTTTGAGTTTTCTGCTTCACTGCTGCCTGGACCATCTCCTACAATTGTGGCAGCCATCTACCGCCCTCCTAAATACAACAAAGACTTTTTAAATGACTTTTCTCACCTGCTCTCTTATTTTTTTTCCCTGTCTCAAAATATAATCATCCTGGGTGACTTCAATATTCATGTGGACAATATTAACAATGCTCTCTCCAACGACTTTCTATCCTGCCTGGAAAACTTTGGACTACATCAACACATTATTTCCCAACCCACAGTAAAGGACAGATCCTGGATCTGGTCTGCTGTTCTGGTATCACTCCCACTGACTGTAAATCTCACCTCGTCCCATACTCTGATCATCTGCTCATCACCTTCAATATCAATCTGTCTCTGTCCAAAATCATCATTCCTCACACTATTTCATTCCGCAATATCAAAAATATAAATTCTGACATCTTTTCCTCCGACATCATCAATCTCCCCAGCCCTAATGCCAACGGTTCACCTGATGCCCTGGTCTCCCACTACAACAGCAACCTCTCCACCCTTCTGAATACCCATGCCCCGCTGAAAACCAGATCTGTTTCCTTCACCCACTCATCACCATGGTTCACCCCTGCCCTCCGTCAGCTCAAAGCTAAAGGACGCCAACTGGAACGACTCTACAATAGAACTGGACTTGCCATACACAAAGAAATGTACTCTAATCACATAATGCTCTACAAGGACCATCTCTCATCAGCTAAATCTGCTTATTATTCTGGTTTAATTAATTCTAATCAAAATAATTCAAAAACTCTTTTTTCCCTGCTGAACAACATCACTAAACCTCCCGACTCCCTCCCCCTCCATCTGCAATCCACTGACTTTTGTAACTCTCTCATGTCCTTTTTAGTTTCTAAAATCACTGACATCCATAAATATCTAGCTTCTCATGGTGCTTCTGTTTCTGGAATGGACATCGCTGTCCCCCCACCACCTTCCATGATCACATTTTCCAGTTTCATCCTTCCCTCAATCAATGACATCACTGAACTCATCCTCAGATCCAAACCCTCCACCTGTCAGCTCGATCCTCTCCCTACAGCTCTAGTTAAAACCTGCCTCTCTTCTCTCGCTCCACTCATAACTGATATTATTCAAAGCTCCCTATAAGCTCTGGAATTGTCCCCCCAACTTTCAAAATTGCAATAGTTACACCTCTCCTGACAAAACCTGGCCTAGACCCCACAAACTTCAATAACCTATGCCCCATTTCCAATCTACCCTTCATCTCCAAAGTTCTTGAAAAATCTGTTGCCTCCCAACTCCACGACCACCTCATCACCAATAACATCTACGAACAGTTTCAATCTGGCTTCCGTCCTCTCCACAGCACTGAAACAGCACTCCTGAAAATCACAAACGACCTGCTCACTGCCTCTGACTCTGGTTTATTGTCCATTCTCATCCTTCTTGATCTCACAGCAGCATTTGACACCATCTCCCACAGCACTCTCCTCAGCAGACTGTCATCTATAAGAATCACTCACACTCCTCTTGCCTGGTTCACCTCCTATCTCTCTGGCCGTACACAATTTGTTCAACTGAAGTCATTTAAATCCAATATCTTTCCTGTTTCTGCTGGTGTGCCCCAGGGCTCTGTCCTGGGGCCTCTTCTGTTCATCATCTATCTTCTCCCACTAGGTTACATTTTCCGTAAACACAACATTAACTTCCATTGTTACGCGGATGACACCCAGCTCTACCTCTCAACCAAACCCTCAGCTTCACTCCCACCTTCCTCCCTGACCCTCTGTCTCCAAGAAATCCAGTCTTGGTTCACTTCCAACTTCCTCAAATTGAACATTTCTAAAACTGAAGTCCTCCTGGTAGGCACACCTCATACTCTCTCCAGATCTAACAGTTTCTCCATCTCTATTGACAGCTCAGCAGTAACTCCCTCTCCTCATGTTAAGAGCCTGGGTGTCATCCTCGACAGCACACTTTCTTTCCAATCTCACATCAACAACATTACCCAGTCTGCTTATTTTCATCTGCGTAACATCTCCCGTCTCCGTCCATCTCTCACTCCTCACACCACTGCCATCCTTGTCCACAGCCTCGTCAAATCCAGGATTGATTATTGCAACTCACTTCTCTTTGGTCTCCCCAACAAACCCCTCCATAAACTGCAACTTCTCCAGAATGCTGCAGCACGTGTCATCACTAGGACTCCATCATCTCATCACATCACCCCCCTCCTGCAACAACTTCACTGGCTGCCCATTAAACTGAGAATCAGTTTCAAAATTCTGCTCATCACCTTCACAGCTCTTCATAACCTGGCTCCATCCTACATATCTGATCTCATTCACATCTCCACTCCTGTCCGCTCACTTCGTTCCTCTTCTGCTCTTCAACTCTCAGCTCCCCCCACTCGCCTCGTCACCATGGGGAGTAGAGCATTCAGCCGCTCTGCTCCCCACCTCTGGAATTCTCTTCCCCCTGACCTTCGGACCACTCACTCTCTACCACTTTTTAAATCAAAACTCAAAACACACCTGTTCACACAAGCTTTTACCACCTAGTTTTAATTATTATGTCTTAGTGTTTTTATATATTTTTTTAACATTTTTATCTTGCTCTATTTTTATCATGTACAGTGTCCTTGGGTGACTTGAAAGGCGCTTTTAAATAAAATGTATTATTATTATTATTATTAATAACTATAAACATTAATAGGTTTGAAATAAGGAAAAATATAAAAGGTAAGAAATATTTTAAAAAGTGACACGTTTTACATATTTTAAAGATTTAAAGTGCAGAAAAAGGTCCTATAAATCCAAATATCTGGATAAAAATACAAACAGAAACTGTTTTCCAGAAAGAAGTGAGAAAATCTCTGAGTTTAAAGGTGCAAAAATCGAAGAATGTCATCCTGTGGTTGAATTTGGCTGTTGCCAGCTGTGGATCAGCATTTAAGATTCTAGATGATGAGCGAAGACGGGTCAGATACAGTAAGTAGATGAATACATTTCACTGTAATATTGAGTTGTTGCTAATTGGAAAAAGTAGCTTGAGATATTTTTGGAGCATACTATTTTCTTCTAATTCACCGTTAGGATTGACAGTGCTGAGATGACCGTTCACCCTGACCCTCTGGTCCCTTTCTGTGAGAAGACCCAGAGGATGAGATGGTGGTTAGCATTCAGCTTAAGCAGTTTATGACCCATGAGGTGTGGTTGCACTGTGTTAAATGCACACAGGTTCCACAAAGACCAACCTGACTTGAGACTTGGACTTTTCCAGGTGGGTGAGGGTCTCATGCAGCATAGCACTGCGTCATCCAGCCCTCTGTGTGGCTGGTACGCAAACTGCAGTGGGTCCAAGTGTATACTCGCGTCTTCCAGCAC
>SSNS01000387.1:229016-239016 GCA_006937985.1 Aphyosemion australe
CCCCCCCCCCCCCCCCCGTTCGATGATGTCAGTATGGTGAGATGCATTTGTAGTCCTACACGTCTTTTCACACAAAACCTAAAATAACTTTTGCCGCCGTTTGAAAATAAGCTCTTGCTTGGCATCAAAATGTGTTTCTAAAATTCACGGACATCAGGGACAACAATCGGGATTAGAACATAGCCCTGTTGACTTGTATTAATTTTTCCTTTGTTCCGGGGACCCGTGGTCCAGAAGTAGATGGGCGTGGCTTAGACTCCCTATTTTCTGCACCATTGAACAAATTAACACTTTAAAATCATACAGTGTGATTTCCTGGGTGTTTTTTATATTCTGTCTCAGTTGAAGTGAACCTATGACGAAAATTACAGACCTCATCGTTTTAGGGGGAACGACTTGCACAGTTGGTGGCTGCTGCTGTAAACCTCTTTAGGCTGATTTCATGAGCTGGAGAAAACATCAACACACACATCCTGATTTATTTACACTGGGATGAAAACTTATGAGGATTATCAGCTGTGTTCAGCCTCCAGACTTCACTCGTTCAGGTTCCTCCTGATGCAGCTGCAGCGTTTGTAAAATCTACAATAACCTCAAAGGAGATGTTTTACTCTGAGAGGATGACGGATCAGCTGAACACATCAGGTTTCATCTTCTTTGTGTTTCCTCTCCAGGGACGCTTCCTTTGGGACTTGCACCTACAACCTCACAGTGTTGGACTGTCTGCAGGGCATCAGGAAGGTGAGCTCCTGCTGCAGCTGAAGAGTAGAGGTCTTCTATTTGTAAAGAAGTGATTTCATTCGAACATTTGATTTAACTTTTATTTAAAACTATCGGGTTGTTAGAGGACATCCGTCACTCTGGTGTTTGTTCATCTTTCTCAGCTAATAAAGTTTAAATGGGCCTTTTAATGCTTTTATTTTATTGCATAATGATGACGTTACTGATCAGATCCTGTAGAAACGTGCAGGTGTTTACGAGCTAAAGCAGAAATCACAATGATAATATCAATAAACCGAGTCTCAGTGCTGCACTGATGATTGTTTATTGACTCAGAATAACTGGTTTATTACTGCTTATAGGTTTTTAGCTTTTACAGCAAAGCGTCTTGTTGCTAAAATGAGACAACAGTGATTATTCTTATCAGAATAGATCAGATCCAGTTAGATTAGATTTATTAGTTTTTATAAATGTTATTTAATAAAGAAACTAACAGGTGATGCTGGATTTTCTCCAGATCCTGTCAGAATTATTAAAGGTTAAACGTTCAGATTCTGCTGCATAATTATAATTTCCCTGATTAATTCAGTAATTAGCTGCTCTTATGAAAGAGATTTCTTGTGTTTGCCAGTGAAACAGTAACTAGAGTCACTGAGGGGCAGTGACGGGTGGTTCTGATTCCTCTGATCATGTTGGATCAGCTGATGGTTCTGATGAGGCCCGCAGGGATGAGTTTAAAAACAAACCCACCAGAAAAGTTCAGGAGGAGCTGGCTCCAGACCCAGTCTGTGGTGCTGTCAGCGGGTTGCTGTTACATAATGGGTCAGAGTGTTGAGTTGGACAAGGAGCTGTTGTACTCGCTCCGACTGACAACAGCCAATCAGAGCGCAGAGCCGTTAATCTGTCATCAGCTCTAACAAACAGTCACCAAGTGCAGTGGATTACTGAGGGAGACCTGCAAGGTACCAGGTCCCTGATCGGGTCCTGTTACACATCCCTGATTGGGTTCTGCAACACGTCCCTGATCCGGTCCTGTAACAAGTCTTTGATCCGGACCTGTAACAAGTCTTTGATCCGGTCCTGCTACACATCCCCGATCCGGTCCTGTAACAAGTCTTTGATCTGGACCTGTAACAAGTCTTTGATCTGGACCTGTAACAAGTCTTTGATCCGGTCCTGTAACAAGTCTTTGATCCGGACCTGTAACAAGTCTTTGATCTGGACCTGTAACAAGTCTTTGATCCGGTCCTGTAACAAGTCTTTGATCCGGTCCTGTAACAAGTCTTTGATCCGGTCCTGTAACAAGTCTTTGATCCGGTCCTGTAACAAGTCTTTGATCCGGACCTGTAACAAGTCTTTGATCTGGACCTGTGACCAGTCTTTGATCCGGTCCTGTAACAAGTCTTTGATCCGGTCCTGTAACAAGTCTTTGATCCGGACCTGTGACAAGTCTTTGATACAGACCTGTGACAAGCCTTTGATACGGACCTGTGACAAGCCTTTGATACGGACCTGTGACAAGCCTTTGATACGGACCTGTGACAAGCCTTTGATACGGACCTGTGACAAGCCTTTGATCCGGACCTGTAACAAGTCTTTGATCCGGACCTGTAACACGTCCCTGATTCAAGTTCTCCAGACTTTCTGAAGCTCTTCCAGAGTTTTTCTTTGTACTTTGCTGTTTGTTTTTCACGCCGTTTCATATTTTACTTTATTTTCAGAGGAGCGTTTTAAAGTGAATTGTTCAGGTATGAGAAGGCTCCTAACTCAAAGGATGAGCCAGAGTTCTGGTTTACCTGAAGCAGGTCCTGAAAGGTGCTCTTGGTCACCCTGAGTTTTATTGCTTCAGCACAGCTGCTCTACCAGGCCTGTTGGGGGAAACAAAATAACAACCAGATCAAGTTCACCTGGTTTATTCACATAAAACCAAAACATTATGACCGTCTGAACTAGGATCCATCCTGATTCTGTGTTTTTGTCTGAAGAAGCAACATCAGATGTCTCTTCTGTGTTTTTCAGGCTTTGCAGCACGGCTTCTTTGACTTTGAGACCTTTGATGTGGACGAGTACGAACACTACGAGGTAAAACCCGTTCTGGAACAAACGCATTTTAGATTCTATGTTTCTCTAAAGTGTCAAACCTCCAAAAACTATTAGTTTCAGTGTTCTTTGTCCTGCAGCAGGTGTGAAAGTGAGAAGCTGAACTAAAATGTTCTGATGAATGAACAATGGCGCCCTCCTCAGGAGAATCACAGGAATGCTTCTGTTTGAACTTCCAGAGCTTCGGCTCTCAGGATCAGTGGCGTGTCTAGAATGTTTTTTTTTGGGTGGCCTGGTAGGGGCACAGATTTGGACCAGGGTGGCACATGTAAACGGCCCATAACCTTGAAAAAAGTTCACTGTGAAAATGTCATCTTACGTTTGATGTTTTATTGTTTATATGTTGTAGGTTTTATGTTTTTATTGTTTATATGTTGTAGGTTTTATGTTTTATTGTTTATATGTTGTAGATGTTTTACTGTCTCAGTTTTGGGGGTGGCCAGCCTTTTGCAGGGGTGGCCCGTGCCCCCCCCCCCCCCGGACACGCCCCTGCTCAGGATTATTTACGTTCTTATTTATTTCATCTTCAGCGCGTGGAGAACGGAGACCTGAACTGGATTGTCCCAGGAAAGTTTCTGGCCTTCAGTGGACCTCATCCCAAATCTAAAATAGAAAACGGTGAGAAAACGGATTCGACTTTTTATTTAGTTTTATTTTATGATTTTATTTGGTTTGTTATCGGACTTTCTGTTATGGTGTGTATTATATTCACAAAACCTTTTATTTCTTAGTAAATGTTTATTAAAGGAAACAAGTTTATACTTTATTCTGTAGTTTTTCTGTTTTCAGCACATAATAAATAATTATGTAAACATCAAACCATCAGAAACGTGTAACAACAGAGTTCTTTATTCTCTAACAAGCTGTCAGTCAGAACGTTTAAACACAAAATACATGAATATAATCAGTAGTTTAGAGTCGAGACTTTTCCTCTGAAAGGTAAAAATCTAACATTAATCCTTTTGCGTTAAAGCTGGGGGTGGAAGCGTGATGTCATCAAGATCAGAAGGGGGGGGCAAACAAAAATTCAGAGATTTGTCTTTTATTTACTTTGAAAATCTTGAATATTCTGTTAGAAAGGCTCTGATGTGCAGGAGAAGTCTTATGGTTGATAAATAAAATCAACATTAAGATCAGAAACAGAAGAAAAAAAGTCAAAACTCTGGAATTTAAGTCCTAAATTTAGCGTTTTTGTTAAAAAATGCATGCAGATTTAAAAACTTTTGATTAAAAAAGGACAAAATATGTTGAGTTTTTTTTATTGGCAACCCGTGTCTAACCTGAGATCTTTTCTTCTGAAAACCCAACCAGAACTCGTGACGGCTAACATAAACGCCTCTTTTCTTTTAAGTATGTGGACTTTACCTTAAAATCTCCAGATCTACGAGTATTTGCTCAGAGCTCCACCTCTTTAACCTGATTAGAACGTTCCTCAGGTACCTGCTGTCTTCACTGTGGGAGGCAGAGCGTTTGCCTGTTCTGAACTAAACTCTGACCCTCTCCCCTTTTTAAATCTGCCTAAAAACCCAGCTTATTCACTGTAGTTACACTGTTATTATCACTTTGTTGTTTCTACCTACTGTCCTGTTGTGGTTGTGTTTACTAGTTGTTAACTGCTTGTTTCATTACTGTTTCTTTTATCTATTGTTTTATTGTGTCTCTTTTACTGTAAAGCGACCTTGGATGTCCTGAAAGGCGCTTTTAAATCAAATTAATTTTGTTATTGTTATTCTGCCCTCTGGTGGGGGATCTAGGTACAGCAGGTGGAAACCTCTCGTTATTGTTGTTTTGTTATTGAATGAAACCCAACACACAGTTATGAAGTGGTTCTCTTAACTGATGAGTAAATTATTATTTTCTGGAGAATAAAACTTTTGTGTGTTCATATGGAGCTGTGAGCAGACTGAGCTCATTTGATCAGTTTAACACCTGTGGTTGCTCCGCCCCCTGCAGGTTACCCTTTGCATGCACCTGAGGCGTACTTCCCCTACTTCAGGAAACATAACGTGACCACAATAATCCGCCTGAATAAAAAGATCTACGACGCCAAACGCTTCACCAACGGCGGCTTTGAGCATTACGACCTCTTCTTTGTGGATGGCAGCACGCCCAATGACATCATCACTCGTCGCTTCCTGTACATCTGTGAGAACGCAGCTGGAGCGGTGGCCGTCCACTGCAAGGGTGAGTGACTTCCTCCTCCCACGTCCTCTGGTTCTTTCCATTCCTCGTCATCGTGTCTCCACTGTCCTGAGATGGGAGGTGTAGTTACCAGCGTGGCCAGCAGAGGGGGTGCTCCACTGAGATCATTTCATTCTGAGTGAAGATGGAGACATTTATCAGATTTCTCATGGAGAAGGATTTAGTTAGAAGCGGTTTCAGTCACTGGAACTTCAGCTGGGTCGACTGGTGGGTTCTGAGTGTCTGGTGTGGGTGTCTGAGCTGGTTTGTTGTTCTGACAGCAGCTGTTATTTTACATGATATTTAATCACGTTTCAGGTCAGTGTAAGAGTCAGATACAACCAGGAATCAGAAGGTGGATAAAATCCTCCAGGTTTTATTTTAACAGGTGTCTACATTTAGAAACACTAGGGTTGTTCAGGGTTGCATGATTATGGAGAAACTTTCCAGTTTGTAGAGATTTAAAAAAGATGTCTCTCTCAAGCTATAAAAACAGAATTCTAATCTAAATCGGTGCAGCTTTTTTACTCTGTTGCTATGGAGACTACAACTTCCTTCTAACGGCTTCAATCCTCAGCTCAAAGATATTTTTATTTAAACACAGATGAATTAAAAGACGCCACGTGAGTTAAGATCATCAGTCAGAAGTTCATGAAACCCTTCGTTTGCCTCCAAGTTGTGACACGGTTTTACAGAAAAAGACCTCGTTGATTAAAGGCTTCAGCTCTCAACATGTTATTGACATGTAGATTAGAATAAAGTTTACCAAATGTGTTTCCAGCATTCTGAAACAAAAAACTAAAGTCCAAATTTATAGAAAATATTTTAACATCAACAAAAACAGCAGCACGACTCTACCACTGACTCTGTTTGCTCTGCAACGTTGATGTTTTATCTCCACCAATAACACAAGCCTGGAGGAGTTCTGCTGTGTGGTGGAGTTGCTAATGCTAACGGTTAGCTTCTACTAGCCCAGACGTTCTCTGCTGTTTCCTGGACGCTAAACCAACAACAGCCTTCCCCGTCGTGAGTCAAGATGGGTGAGTCCATGAATGTTCAGTGACAGTGTGACGTAGATCTGTCAGGATTTTCTAATCCTAGAGTTTCACCTAGAGTCTATTTTCTATCAGAAGCTGATGCAGGAGATAGGTGGAGGAGACTATTTTCATGTTCAGCCTGCAGGAAACACTCAGAGTGACCCGTTAGAGTCAGACATAATCACTAAAACATGTTTCTCAGTAAAGCTGCTCTTAATCCAGGAACTCCAGCTGATCATTTCTTATGTTTAAACGTTTTTACAGTTAATAAGTAATATTTTTACACCTGGAAGATGTTTAAAATGAGGATTTCTCATAATAAGAGTCAAACAAAAACAGGACAGAAATCTGTGTGGACTTTTAAAAATGACACTGACCTGCTGGATCGGGTCAGGATCCGAACCTTTGATCTCTGTATGACTGTGTTCTGGTTCTGGTTCTCTCTCTCTCTCCATCAGCGGGTCTGGGCCGAACGGGCACCCTGATTGGCTGTTACCTGATGAAGCATTATCGCTTCACTGCTGGAGAGGCCATGGCCTGGATCAGGATCTGCAGGCCGGGTTCTGTGATCGGCCCACAGCAGAACTTCCTGGAAGAGTGAGTCTACTGTTTGTTTGTTTGTTTGTTTGTTGCTCAGGTTGTTTACTTCTGTGGGCTGAGATGGAAAACTCACTGCATCACCTCTCCTGCACAGAGACATACAAAGCTATTATTTTTTCATCCCTGATCTGAAACGGTAGAAATTTGAGTATATGTGCTGAAACCAGCCTTTAGCGTTGGTGCTGCTTTCTCTGGCTGTGAGACGGAAGACGTGTGCTGGGATCATTTCCATATGAGCAGCAGAGTTCTGGACTCTTGACTAATCACGACTCAGCAGCTTTTACATGTTTATCGTGTTAGTCTGGATCACGATTCTCCTCCGTTCAGATTCACGCTAAAGGTTTATTGTATTAACAACAGTTATGATGATGGTAGATGTTCACACTTGGCTAAGCACAGATGATCTCAGGATGGAGTTGGTTCTGCAAAAGCATTCCTTCAGATATGGAAAACCCAGGAAATCCTTCAAAACAAGAGTCTGTTCCAGTCCCAGCTGATCAGACCTGATAAAAAAACTAAAACCCGGATCTCGTGAACGGAGTTGTGATGAAAAATGGTGAATGTGATTCACTGGTCTGTGACGACCCACAGCATTGGGTCATGTTCCCAGCGTTCCCGGCTAAAATTACACCTATACTCACTACCAAATACAGTCTTCAAGCAGAAAATCCACCTCTCTGGTCTGCCGTCGACCAATGAAAATACACCAAGGAAGGCAGGTGGCGACCTAGAGACGGGAGGACGATGTGAGAGGAGCATCAGCATTAGCAACAGGCCATGAGCGTGTCCATGACCTCTGTCCTCGTCTTCCTCTCCTTTATGGAGTTTGGAGTCAAACAACACAAGTGTTGAAACTAGAGCTTGTTTTCCTTTCATCGTCGCTGTCTCATCGGTCTGTTTTAGTGACGTATACTCGTGACATTGGCGTGTCCTGCTGGAGAGAGACGGCGTGCATTATGACTCACTGAAATATTCGGTCGTGTGGTGTGCCACCTGGAGCTCAGTCGGGTTTGAAGCTGTCCTGACGCCTTTACGTCAGACAGAGCTGAAAACTAAAGTCTGAAACTCATCAAACCTCTCCGCCAGGTGAGTCCTGGTGTGGGAAATCTACGCTTGATTTCAGGTTATCCAAAAAAACCAATGGTCTACCATACAGGTTTTCAGCAGCACATCTTATGACATAACAGCTTGCCATACATGCAGCATGTTGTCCAGTAACCTTTCTGTTCAGCTGATCAGAACCAATCGGATGTTTACTCAGCAGCGGTTTGATGAGTGAACGTTTACTCGCTCTGATTCTTTTAGTTCGTAGTTGTTGGTAAAGAACTGGTGTGGTGGTTCGGGTCAGCTGGGACTAACGGTACTACTTCCTGTCCCCGTGTCGAACGTTGACCACTCCAACTTAGTTTCAGTATTATTTTATTTGTCTCTGAGTGGCAGCGCTCCTTTTTATTTGGCCAGGACTGTTCAGCAGAACGAAGACTCATGTCTGTTCTCAGGACTTTATGCACGTGGACACGTGACTGCTGGCTCTTTTGATTTGCCTTTAATGTTCTTTTGTTGTTCTTGCTTATATTAGGTCTTGCTTTAGGATTTGTTCTTTTAATGTCTCTGCTGTCTACAGCGCTTTGTTCTTACATGTTGTATGAAATAAATGATCCACGTGAAACTGTACAAATGAGACTATGGTGCAAATTTATGTTCTTAGTCCAGAGACCATCGAAAGGCTCAGGAACCCTCTGCTGGATTCATCAGCTGATCAGAGTGACACTTTGAGTCTAGAACAGGGGTCGGCAACCCAAAATGTTCAAAGAGCCATATTGGACCCAAAAAACAAAGAACAAATCTGTCTGGAGCCGCAAAAAATGAAAAGCCTTATATAAGCCTTATATGAAGGCAACACAGGTTGTAAGTGTATATTAGCCTACTATCAAAATCACTAAGTAAGCTACAAATACATAATGAGCATTCATGATTAAATGTTTATTTCCCTGCAGCGCATCCTGGAGAGAATGACACACCACGTGACTCTGCTGTAGATATTTGGTGCTTTAAGTTTAACTTCCATTACAATATTAATCAGTGGTATTAATTTGATCATTTCTTCTTGAGCCCATCACAGCTCACATACCTGCATAACAGCGCTGTCTGTTTGATATCGATCACATCACACGACTCATCACAGGTAGTTGAGGACGCTGGAGCTGAATTAATGTCTTTGATTTGCTGATTGGTGATGTCTCCTAACTAACAGCAGTAGTGGAGTTTGGAGACGTAATCCACTTCTTAAATCTACTTTTATAACCTGACACACGGGAGGCGACATGCGGCAGGGGTGAATAGCGAGTCTTCCGCGGTAGATATGAAGTCTCACAAGGTTTTTCTAGAGTTAAGTGAAGTCTTGTAAAGCTCTGGGACGTCAGACACGGCAAGTATTAACTTTTCCTCCATGTTTGCCTGGAGATGTACTGAGACGCATTCTGTCCGCTCATTGGTCAGTCAATGAAACCTCCGCTGATTGGTCCTTGTTTGAGTGACAGCGATGAAAAGTTGAAGTTTTTCCAGGTAATCCTTCCGCGTCGACAATGAAAGCAAATAATTTGGTCCATTCTTCCTTGAATCCTCTGTTCTCATCAGCTATTTTTCTCTTTGTATCTTTGGGATCCACGGCCCTGACACACCCACCGGTTTGTTTATATCCATGCGGCGCCGCACTTAAACGTGTGTCGCAGGCTATGACGCAAATTTTCGTTGACAGAAATGTTGAAATTTAATATTTATTATGCACATTTGTACAGCATTGGAAAACGTTAAGAATATTTGTCCTCTTACAGAAACCATATTAAAACAAAAAATATATCCCCCATCCATTTTCATACATCTGTGAAGAAGCTCCAGGGAGCCACTAGGGGTCGCTAAAAGAGCCGCATGCGGCTCTAGAGCCGCAGGTTGCTGACCCCTGGTCTAGAACATTGAACCTTTTCACAATATTCTGAGATTTTAACACATAAAGGCTGAACTATCTGGATTTACATGGAATGGGTCATAGATAGTTTCTCCTTTTAGGTTAAATTACTGAAAGAAATCAACTTTTGCACCAGATTCTCATTTTTCCAGTTTCACCTGTAAAGTTGAGGATGTTGGTACCGAACTGTTGCGGGTCCAACATGTTTAACGTCACACGCCTTTTTATGACCCGTTATCATTTTGTAATCTGAGGGCTGTTCCACAAAGAGAGCTAATCCCAAAAGCCAGGCTCACTCTGACAATTCTGGCTTAATTTCCCCAAATTTGGTTCCAGGAACGAGGCTAACCTGAAGCCCCGCCCATTCGCTATGGTGGCAGGGTAACTGCGAGGCTTA